>VMDR010013155.1:0-25444 GCA_007922815.1 Macrotus californicus | reverse complement strand
CTCTTATAGACGGCAAAGTTCCGAAAGGTATTCTGTAATTTCAGACTGCCTTTTTGCGAATCTGACTTTCTGTAAAAATGAACCTAATGGGTTTTGCAACTATACTCCAATGATTAAAAGTCCATTATTCTCTGATTTTTAAATCACTTAATGTTAACTTTCACATATTATTTGTATCAGTATGTATAAATGTTTCCATGGACTTCAAATCATAAGGGTTAAAAATTATTTCTCAGATAAATTGGACCTGGTCTTGAAAACGGTGATTCAGGAACTATTAACGTGTGGTGGTGGAGAGACTCTAGTGGGGATGAGCACTTTGTACTGCTTACAAGTGTCAAATTATAATGTACGCCTATAACTTACATTTTTTAAAAACTACATATTAATAATTGCATTAGCTGTTTATCAACATTGGTTCTCTTTAAAATAAATTTATATAATCTGATTAAAAATTTAACTATATGTAGTTTAAGTTGACCCAATAACTGCAGACTCTATTTAATGTACCGATAATTTCCTAGATTTGCTCTGTAACTTGGAATTGGAAAGAAAGATTACAGATCTCCAGAAAGAACTGAAGAAAGAAGTTGAAGTAAATGAAGCCTTGCATAAAAAAGTTAATTTGCTCTCAGAATTGACATCTTTACCCTCAGAAGTAGAAATGCTAAGGAAAGAGGTAAAAACATTTTTAAGCAAATAACTCTTATTTTGATGGTAAAATTAAGCCAGACAATATACTGTTAGAGAGATGTGACAATTAAAATATTGCCATTTCTCGGTCAAATCTTCACTTAATTTCAATGTCTCTTTTTGCAGAAAAAGTTTTTTCCTGACAGGTGTTTCACTAGGTCATGCATTGTTAACATAACTAAGTATTCCCTTTTTTCCCCATAGATAAATGATAAATCTGAAGAGCTGTATCTTACAACATCAGAAAAAGATAAATTGTTTTATGAATTAACTCATAAGGAGAGTAGAATTCAAGATTTACTTGAAGAAATAAAGAAAACTAAAGATGACCTAGCATCTACCCAGTTGAATTATAAAAGGATGGATCAAGAATTCCAAGATTTTAAAAACTGTCATATTGAATTTGAACAAAAGTATAATGTGGTCCTTGAAGAGAATGCAAGAATAAATCAGGAAATAGAAAATCTCTCTAAACACAGAACCCAAGAACTTCAGCAGAGTCAAGAGAGGTTAAATGAAGCAGAGGAGCTGAAGGAACAATTAGCAAGTAGAGATTCTAGTCTGCAAACTGCAGAAAGGGAGAAAACACTGATTACTGAGAAGCTTCAACAAACCTTGGAAGAAGTACGAACCTTAACCCTAGAAAGAGATGCCCTCAAACAACTCCAGGAGAGCCTGCAAATGGAGAGAGACCAACTCAAAAGTGACATTGAGGATACTGTACACATGGTAAGCTTGTGACTGATTAAATGTTGAAAACTCAGAGCCTCTTTAAAAACATTATAGGAGCCATTGTTTACTATTTGTGATCAAGTAGAAACTACAAAATTATTTCCATTGTTTCACCTTACTCTAATGGAAATGGTTTCTTATTTCTCTGACAAAGAACATAGACACCCAAGAACAATTACGAAATGCTCTTGAGTCTCTGAAGCAACACCAAGAAACTATTAACACACTAAAAATGAAAATTTCTGAGGAAAGCTCCAAGAATTTGCATACAGAAGAAAACATAGAAGAAACTAAGAATGAATTTCAGGAAGAGGTAAAGAGTTTTCATATATTTATATATGAGCTTTCTTCTTAACCTCAATCACTTAAGTTCATGATGGTAATTTTAGTCTTATTTATTATTCACAGTGGAAATAACTAACACTAATTCATAAACTTCACCCTGATCTCTTTCAAATAGCTGGAAATGTAACTGCTTACAATCAATTTGAAAATTAAAAGGCAAAAACTATTAATTGTAGCTAAAATATTTTTGTCAGATTTTATGTACCAAACTTGTCTAGAGTTTACTATAAAATCAATGTGTGTATCATATTTTTGTCTATTTCTAGGTCTTCAACCATAATTTTATTACTGAGTACTTAAATCTCACCTTAATTTATTCTAGGTAGTATGGTTCATTTTTCTTCTTAGACCTTAGGAGAATAAATGCTTTACTAGTTATTTAATTAATACACAAGAAAGGCTAGGATGCTAATGATGATTTTTTTTTTAAGGGAGGTATGCCCTGGCCAGTGTGGCTCAGGTGGTTGGGCATCATCCCGCAACCTTAAAGGTCATGGGTTCAATTCCCAGTTTGAGCACCTGCCTGGATGTGAGTTCAGTCCCTGGTTGGGATTCATGCAGGAGGCAGCCGATCAATGTTTCTCACATCGATGTTTTTCTCTCTCTCCTCCTCCTCTTCCTCTCTCTCTAAAAATCAGTGAGCATGCCCTCGGGTGAGGATAAAAAAATAAAGGTGGGGAGTACATTATAGTGTGCTAGGGCTGCCATAACAAAATGTAGACTGGGTAGCCAAAACAACAGAAATTTATTTTCTCCTAGTTGTGGAATCTAGGAGCCCAAGGTTAAGGTACCTGAAAATTCTGTTTTTGGAGAGGCCTCTTGTTCTGGATTGCAGGTGGTGCCTTTTTTCTGCTTGTCCTCATGATCTTTCTTCTGTGCACTTGAGCTGAGAACGTGTCTAGTATCTCTGCCTCTTAAATATATATATACCAGTCCTGTTGGATACTGGTCCCACCCTTACGCCCTCATTTAACCTTAATTACCCTCTTTAAGTGCCGTATCTTCCATAGTTACACTGGGGGCTATGGCTTCAACGAATTTTAGGAGCACAAAATTCGGTCCATAATGAAGTAATTGGAAACAACTAAAAATTGCTCATAAATACTTAGAAACTATTGAAACTGAAAGAGTTTTAGAGAAGATAGCTTTTTTCTTAAATATTCAAAATTATTTAGAAAAAGCAATGCCATGTTATAGGAAAGGATGAAGCCAAAATACTATTCCTTTTCCTTCTTAAACCTATTCCTTAAGCATCTCATAAGATACTACTGTCTTCCTCACTGATTCAGTCAGAAATCTGGGGACCATCCCACTACAGTCTCTCCCTCCCCACCCAGTCTATAATCCTCACACCAAACCTTGTGGATTTTGAGGTGAGCGTGTGTGAAATCCTCCGACTTTCTCTGTACTTTGCCAGCACCATAACCCAAGCCGCCATTCTTTCTTTCTTTCTCTGGCTGTCTGCAGCAGCCTCCTAATTGATCTCCCCACATTCATTCTTATACTTTGCTAATTTATAATTATATACTTCTTCATTCCAAGCCCAGGCAATCTTTTCTTCTTAAAACACTTTAATAGTGAATTGTTACTCTTGCTGTAAAGACCAGAATTCTTTGCAAGGCCTAGGAGGCCCTGGACCCCAGCCCCTGCTGGTATCTAGCATTATTTCGGTTCTCTTCCTCCAGTTCCTCGTGCTCCAGCACCTCCAGTCTGCTGCTCTTCCTCATTTCATGGCTTTCAGGTGTTCTGGTCTTCCTACCCGCAGTATCACCAGTTTTACCATACCAGGCTGCCAAAACATTCACTGTGGTTTAGCTTTTCCACTAATACCTTAGGAGAAATCCGTTTGGTAAGATTTGGCATAATGTCTTCTTGCCCCCTAAAGTGTCTCAAAACAGCAGAGATCCTGCACGTCTCGTTTCCTGTTTCATCTCCAGCCTATAATAGCGCACTGACTCACAGCGAGCCCTCTACACATAAGTGCAAAATACCTGAAAAATGGAAGGAGTGGGGAAGTGGGAAGATTGCTCCGTAAATGAACCATTAAATCCTGGCTTAGTTGTTTCAGAAAGTATCCTCGTATCTTTTCCCCTAAAATAAAACAAAGTATTTTTGGATATCAACTGCATTATTTTATGATTGTCTTAAGATCCCAGAAGCTCAAGACATGCAAGAACAGTCCTTTAATGAGAAGGAAAGAGACAGTGAGACTAAGAGAATAATCAGTGAGATGGAGCAATTGAAGGAGCAACTAAAAACTAAAGAGTCAGCACTGCTAAGATTAGAAATGGAAAAGCTCGAGTTGTCCGAGAGACTTCAAGAAAGTCATGAAGAAATGGAATCTATAGCTAAGGAGAGAGATGACCTACAGAGGCTGCAGGACGCTCTTCAGTCTAAAAACAACCAACTCCAAGAAAACATGGAGGAAATTGCAGCTAAGGTAGGTTTATGTGTTTAGGTTTAGGGTTACTACATGTGTGTGGTTTCCTTTTAAGTATTTTGTAAGCAGAAGTTTTTGTAGAAACTAAGCCTGCTGCAAGAAGGAATTAGAATGCAATGTTTCTATAAAGTTCTTACAATGTCTTCTATTAATAAAGCGCCTAGAAATCGAAGAGGAGCTTAAAGTTGCTCATTGTCACCTGGCAGAACAGGAGGAAACTATTGATAAACTGAGAGTGAATCTTTCAGAGAGGGAAACTGAACTGTCAAGCTTCCAAAAGGAATTAGAAGCAACCAATGATGGATTACAGAAAAAGGTAAATTTGGGGCGAAGGAACAAGTGGAGGGAAAACCTGATGGAGGTAGCTAACTGAATTATTAAGACTACTTACTGTTTACCTACTAAATATTTTGGGGGAGCACAGCATACTGGGGTTTTTAATATATATATATCTCTCCGAAAGAGAATCAGAATTATCTTCTGGAGGGTGGGCCCCTTGTAGGACAGGCTGCCCCTGCGCTAGATGAGTGTTCTGGAAGCCCATCTGTGTCAGAATAACAGCTGGCATTGTTGTGAGAGGCTGCATTCAGCTTCAGTGAATATTTTTTGAAGACTGTTGCATTGCATTTGCCCATTTCATGATGGGTGATTGATGAACGCACCTGCCCACACTGTGCTGAGTGTTTAGCAGTTTTTGACCCAAAACAGCATGACCACCCACGCCCACCCTCCCTATTCACCCAACCTCACCCGAGGCAATTTTTTTGTTGTTGTCCGGGGTGAAAAAGTCCTCAAAGGGAAACATTTTGCCTCCCTGGAAAAGGTGAAACAAAAAACAGCAGAAGCACGAAAAGGCGTCAACATCAATGAGTTCAAAAAGTACTTTGAGCAGTGGAAAAAAAAGTCTCGATAGGTGCATTGCATCAAATGGGAAATGATTTTTTAAGGTGACTGAAAATTAAACCTGTAAGAATAAATACTCAATGTTTTATAGATAAGTTCTGGGAGTTTCTTTTGGTCTCCCCTCGTATATATGTACATGTATCCACACAAAACACATACATATACATATATGTATATACATATGCACACATCTAAACACATTAACGTGTGTGTGATTTTTGGCTCTTACCATTATTTTAAGATGCAGGAGCTTCATGAGAAACAAGAACAATTTATTTGTATCAAAGAAAGCAGTGAGGCTCGGGAAAAAATGAGTGAACTGGAACAATTAAAGGAGCAACTCAAAGTCAAAGATTTATCGCTAGAAAGCATAGAAAGTGAGAGGCTCAAGTTAACTAAGAGACTTCAGGAAAGTCAAGAAGAAATAAAAATTATAATTAAAGAAAGAGATGAACTGAAAAAAATGCAAGAGGCCCTTCAAGTGGAAAGAGACCCACTCAAAGAAAATAATAAAGAAACTGTAGCTGAAGTAAGTTTCCCTCTTCTGATGTTTTTTTTGGATACAAAAAGAGTGTCCTAACGATTATGCTCATTGTTTTATTCATTTTGCTTCAATCATAAAGGGACAGAAAATCAAAGAGGAACTAAAAAGTACTTATACTGTTCTGAAGGAGTACCAAGAAGCTATTAATACAAGGGATATATCAGAGAAGACAGATCAAGGAGCAAATATTCAGAGAGATTTAGAAAGTTCAGATACCAAATTATGGGGAAAGGCAGGTCTTATTAAGTTGGAAAATGACACCTGATTCTTATGTTCCTCATATCCCCCTGGAAGAAAACCATACATACATTAAACTAAATGTAAAGATGATTGATTTAATTTAGAAACAAATCTCCTTTTCCCTAAAAACTCTGCTTATGTCCTAACTTGTTTTATGATTTTCTCAGATTCAAGAATTTCAGGAAAAAGAACATCAGCTTCTTGAGATGAAAGCTGTAAATGAGACTCAGGAAAAAATGTGTGAAATGGAATACTTGAAGGAGCAACTTGAAGCTCAAAAGTCAACTCTGGAAAACCTAGAAATGGAGAACATAAGGTTAACTCAGAGACTCCAGGACAGCTTTGAAGAAATACAATCTGTTACAAAAGAAAGAGATGACCTTAGGAGTATGGAAGAGACTCTCAGAGTAGAGAGAGAACAGCTCAAGGAAAACCTAAGAGAAGCTGTAACTAGAGTGAGTGACCTTCTTTCCCCCTTGTGGTAAATAGGACATTGTGTCCCAAAAGAACCATGGGCAATAGGGTTGGTGGGAATGTAAAATAAGTCCAACACTGGGGAAGGTTGAAGGAGGAAAGGGGGGTGTATTTGGTAATATCTTCCAAATATTTTAATAGGTTTATTCAGTGGCCCAAAAAGTTCAGTTGTGCCTATTTATCCTGCATACGTTAGCACAATTGTGCAAAGGCATTTGTAGAAGAACAGTCATTGCAGCGAGTTGCAATAACAAAATAAAACAAACAAAAAAGCCGGGAAAATCCTAACTGTCCATTAGTAGGGGGCTGGTTAAATGAGGGCAGCACGGTCAGATCGTGGAATACTAGGCCACAGACAACGAGTGAAGCAGAGCTGTGGTGCTGATTTGGGCACAGCCTAACGGGGAAACGGTAGGGTAGTGTATCTGGCATGTACCAACATCACCCTAGCGGGGAAACTGTAGAGTAGTGTATCTGGCACGTACCAACATCACCCTAACGGGGAAACTGTAGAGTAGTGTATCTGGCACGTACCAACATCACCCTAGCGGGGAAACAGTAGAGTAGTGTATCTGGCACGTACCAACATCACCCTAACAGGGAAACTGTAGTGTATCTGGCATGTACCAACATCACCCTAACGGGGAAACTGTAGAGTAGTGTATCTGGCACATACCAACATCACCCTAGCGGGGAAACAGTAGAGTAGTGTATCTGGCATGTACCAACATCTGAAAGTCACTTAGAGCATCAGCGCAAGGAGGCATAAGGAGGGAGGGGAATTTTTACTGCTTACTTGTACTTTTCTACAAATAGTTTAAATTGTATTGCTCTGAATATATTCTTTTTCTTTCTCTAATAACAAAGGACCTGGAAAAACAAGAGGAATTAAGGATTGCTAACATAGATCTGAAGGAGCACCAGGAAAGTATTGATGAACTCAGAAGGATTATTTCTGAGAAGACAGAAGAAATATCAAATATGCAAATGAATTTAGAAAACAAAAACAGTGCCTTCAAAGCACAGGTATTTCTTTTACATTGTTACCTAAGTAACAGTTGGAATCAGCTCTTTTTAGTGATGAAACAGGGTGTGAACTAGCCTAAAATTGAGGATAGGTGGGATTTGTCCACATAATTTAGAAATTGTTATTTAGCTTTTTATCAAGATCTGTTTATATTTTAATTTATTGTGTGATTACTTCAAGAGTCAAGAACTTCAGGAGAAAGAACATCAACTTCTGAAGGTAAAAAATGATCTCAGGGAAAATATGTATCAAACAGAGCAACTGAAGAAGCAACTGGAGGCCCAGACTTCAATCTTGGAAAGTACAGAAACAGAGAAGTTAAGGTTGACTAAGCAACTTCATGAAAACCTTGAAGAAGTAAGATGTGTTACTGAGGAAAGAGATAGCCTAAGAAGAATGGAAGGAACCCTCAAAATGGAGGGAGACCAGCTCAGAGAAAGCCTCAGAGAAAAGGAAGCTAAGGTAAGTTACACTCCTACCTCTTCTGTGTTTTTCTGACAGCAGTGAACCCTTTGAAAGAAACAAACACAAACACACACATAATCCACAGCTGTTCATTGTAACAATTTGTAATAAAAATTGGAAAACAACCTAAATGTCTATCAGGAGGAAATTGGGTAAAGTTAAGCAATATGTCAGAATACTATGCAACAGGTAAAAAAAAAAAATTAAATACATTCAAGTGTCCTAATTTGGAATCTCAAAATCACTCGCAGTGGGAAAAGCAAGCTGTAAAATCGTATGTGTACGTCTTTGCCTCTGGAAAGTAGGAGAAGGTTGTGGGGAGAAGACAGGAGAGGGAATAGCTTATAACTTTCTAGCAATAAAAATGTAGACTAAGAAGTAATAGTTTTATTATTTTTTACTAAGAAAATGTATCACTGTCACTAAAAAAATAGTTAACATTAAGATAAGTCACTGTTTTTAAAATTTCTCTAATGATAAAGAATCTGGAAAAAAGAGGAACTAAGAATTACTCACAGGCATCTGGAGAAGCACCAGGAAATTATGATGAACTCAGAAGGATTATTTCTGAGAAGACAGATGAAATATCAAACATGCAAATAACTTTAGAAAATTTAAACACTATTTTAACCGTTTGAGTCCCAAGCAGCACAATTGCGCTGCTGACAATACCCCCTGGGACTCAAACGGTTAAGAAAATAGGGGGTTGGGCAGGGCGGGCTTTGATTAGATTTCTGATTTATTTGTGCCTAAAATCCATTAGGGTTGTAAAATGGTTTAGCTGGAAAACAGCTTGGCAGTTTTTACTAACTCTAAACATTCACCTGCCCGTAGCACAGTATAGCTACTCTGTGGGCATGTACCCAAGAGAAAAGAGCACATACTTCAACATAAAGATCTGTAAAGGGATGTTCATAACACTGCTAATCATAATAGAGAAAAAGTGAAAACAGCTCAAATGCCTACCAACAGGAGAATGGATAAAACACATCGTAATTTATAAAATCAAAAGCAGACAAAACTCATCTAGGATGAGAAAAGTTAGATAATGGTTGTACCATGGGAAACGTAGGCACTTTATAGGGTGTTAGAAAAGTTCTATATTTTAATTTGGGTTGTAAGTACATAGATGTATACATATGAAGAATAATTGAGCTATATACTTTAGATCACTTATGTATATTATAACACAAAAGAAAATAATTTCTTTGTGGAACTTTGTAGAGTGTTCATAAGAATGACATGGGAAAACTATTGTCTTAACCAATTTAGAAACTATTCTTTATCCTTCCCTTAAAAACCATCTGTATCCTAACATGTTATTTTATGATCGTCTTAAGATCCAAGAACTTAAGGCAAATGAACATCAATTCTTGAAGTTAAAAGAAGAGGTCAGTGAGACACAGAAAAAAATGTCTGAAATGGAGCAATTAAAGAAACAAATCAAAGCCCAGAGTTGTACTCTGGGTAAAATAGAAGTGGAGAACTTAAATTTGGCTCAGAAACTTCATGAAAACCTCGAAGAAATGAAATCTGTAATGAAAGAAAGAGATAATCTAAGAAGAGCAGAAGAGATTCTCAGACTGGAAAGAGACCAACTCAAGGCAGACCTGCAAGAAACCATTGCTAGAGTGAGTTGTTCTCCTCCTTTCTATCCGGTATTCCTTCTTTGAAAATAAATGATACTGCCGTTGAAATTAAACTGTTATATAATCTTTTAGGGAGATGGTTTGACACATCTTATTAACAGTTTATCAGCGTGTGCATTTACTATAGCAGTTTTACTTCTACAAATTTATCCTACCAGTATATTCACACATTTGGGTAGAAATACAGCAGTGTTTGCTGCGACATGCAATTCAGATGTCTGCCAAGAAAGCACTGCCTGCTCTGAGTACTGGAATACTACGTATGAGAATGAGGCATGTGATACTGATTCAGAAAGATGTCCTCATGGTATGACAGGTGAAAAGCAAATGGTAGGGTTCAAAGGGAGCAGGCCTGCGGTGGGTTTGGCTCGGCACAGGAACTTTTACCTTACAGCCTTCTGCACTGTTCTAAGTGGTGGAATGGTGGTTGTTTTTTACTATAAACATGCATATTTTAAGATTTTGTTTAACTAGCTCATGGTTAAGAAAGACGGTATTTCTTTATATTATCATTTCTCAATTTCTAATAATAAAGGATCTGGAAACACAACAGGAACTAAAAATTGCTCATATGCATTTGAAAGAACACCAAGAAACTATTGATAAATTCAGAGAAACAGTTTCAGAGAAAACAACTCAGATTTCAAATATGAAAAAGGATTTAAATAAATCAAAAGATGATTTACAGAAAAAGGTATGTGTTGTTTGTTCTTTGGGGAGTGTCCGAAATTATTTGTGAAATAAGAGAGGATATAGACACAGATATGTGGACATAGAATATATATGTACATATATAACAAATAGATACTAGTTAACTTCCTTGAAGGAGCTCTGTTTGCATTCTAATTTGTTTTATAATTATCTCAAGATCCAAGAACTTCAGAAAAAAGAGCTTCAACTTCTCAAAATGAAAGAAGTTACCAATAAAACTCATAAAAAAATGAATGAAATGGAACGATTGAAGAAGCAATTTGAGGCTCAAATTTTATGTATACAAAGTGTGGAAGTGGATAACTCATACGTGACTAAGAAACTTCATGAAAGCCTTGAAGAAATAAGAATTGTAGCTAAGGAGAGAGATGAGCTAAGGAGAATAAAAGAGTCTCTCAAAATGGAAAGAGACCAATTCAGAGAAGCCTTAAGAAAAATGATAGCTAGAGTGAGTTCAGACTAACTGTAAGAATCAAGTCACTATTTGTAAGAATCAAGCTTTGTTTTTTTTCTTTTAGTTTTTATTTCCATCACCATTTATCCCCCCATACCCTCTTCTACCTCCACCCCCGAGCCCCAAGCCCCCCGCAATCACCACACCGTTGTCCATGTCCACGAGTTCATTCTTTTTTTTCTTTTTTGTTCATTTTTTAAAATGGTAACAATGGTTTGTTTTGTTTTTCTGCAAATGTCTACCAACAGTAAAGGGTAATGGGGAAACTTACATAATTTTTTACACAAATAGGAAATACATTTTTCTTTTAAAAAACCAAAATGTTTTTTAAAGGGATTCAAAACCAAGAAATAGTATTATTCTCCATAGAGAAATGTTTGAAGGATTTGATTTGTAAAATGTTAACTATCCCATTTCACTGCCTCTACATGACAGAATTTTAGACATGGGCTCTTGTTAATGGAGTTAGAAGGAAAAAGACAAGATAAATACAAAAACAGGACATTGTTCTAGTATACTGATGAATTTGAATGTCTAAAAAACAAAATTCAGTCATGAAATTGTATGAAATCTACAAAAAATCTTTTTTGTTCTCATATTTCAATTATAAAGAATAAAGTGGAAAATAACATCATTTGTAATCTCAGTAGAAATATCAGACACTTGGGAGTCATGTTTATGTGGACCCTGCCTCACTAAATTTACAGAGAGATTTAAATCACTCAGAAATATTGTATTGAACAAGTAGTCACTCTTTTAGGTACTGTAATGAACAAGATAAAAGGGAAAAGATATTTTGTACTTTACAGAAATAAAAATGTAAACGGGATATGAGTTTTCCGTTTCAGAGTGCTGGGAAGAATGTTCGTAGGGCTCGGGACGCCACAGGTGGTGCAGGTGGTTTCGGGAGTGTGTCTAGTTGGCAGCAATGACTCTTGTTCAGAGGTTTGGAAAAGTAGGCACCAGAGATAAATCTAAAATCTAATTTAACACTATGAAGTTTACAGGAACAAATTCTGTCTCCAGAAAGTATGTACTTCTCTAATTTGTGTCCTAATGAGTTGAGGTCACTCACTACAAGACTTAGGGGTACTATTATTCTTTTTCTGACCATTTTTAACATTGCTTTTGAATTACAAGTATAATATTTAATTCCACTGTTGAAACTTTATATATAGTATGTAACTGAAAAAGTATAAGTAGACGTTATCTGTGAATGTAGTTATGGCTGAAGCCTTATTTTTTCCTTTGTGTCAAAGCAGGATCAACAGAACGACAAAGAGGTAGTAAATTACGAAAAAAAGTTACTGTGTGACGGAAAACAGCACCTTACAGAAAGCCTGAGAGAAAAGTGCTTTCAGATAAAAGTAAGTGCCCCCAAATCAATATGGTAACTGTCAGAGGTCTATGGGCAGTGATTTTCAACTGGTGTGCCACAAGAATTTTTAAAACATGAAATACCTGACTGTTTAGTCAGGGGCATGGACCTCTTTTCCATTGGATTGTCAAATAAAGAAATGACAACAGCCAACACAATAGCCATCTGGTGTGAATGAATCAAAATTATACCTATTTGTTTTGTCAGATCAGCAAAAAATGTAAAATACTTTTTGATGTGCTGCAGAATTTTAGCAATTAGTTTATGAGTGCCATGAGATGAAAAAGGTTAAAAATAATTGGTCTATGGAATCAGAGAAATCTCCGTGGAATGAAATGATAATACTCAATATGTTTCTAAACTTCCTAGTGCAGGTATGCATTTCTGTGTATTTACATGTACATAAGCAAAACAGTGGGTGCTTGTGATTTTAGGGCCTCATTGGAAAGATGATATTTGAGCAAAGGCCTGAAAGAGGTGAAGGTTCAAGCCTTACAGGTGTCTGCGGGACAGGTAGCATTGGCAGGGGGAACATGCAAAGCTCCTGTGGGGAGCTTGTCGTGTGGGTTCCAGGAACATCATGAAGGGAGAAAGCTAGTAAGAAATGAGGTCAGAGAGCTAATGGAGAGGAGGCAGCTGCGGGACCTTAAAAAGATCTGGATTTCACTCTGAAAGAGATGGAGATCCTGTGCAGAGTTTTGACTGTTTTCATGATCAGAGACATGATCTGACTTACATTTTAAAGGGATGACTCTAACTGTTATTTTGAAAATAGAGTGGAAAGCAGGAAGACCATTTGTAATCCAGGCAAAAGGATGGTGGCCCAGCCCAGGGAGGTGGCGGAGGAAGTGGTGAGGGGTGTTTGGAGTCTGTATGTTTAGGGGAAAACCAACAAGATTTACCATCACCCCTATTAGAATGCAAGATCCCTAAAGACTTCTGTGTCTAGCACGTTCCTGACGGAAGTCAACTTTCTATACATATCTATTAAAAGTACGAGTAAATGACTTCTCCCTACCATAATGTGACTTATCCTAAGGTCAAAGGCAGGAATCCCCTCTCCAACATCCCAAATTAATGAACATCTAGCTAGCTTTTCTTTAAATTATGAAAAAGAGCTCATTGATATCAAAGCAGCCTAAACTAAACATGTTATTTGTTATATGATCATATCACCTTGAACCTAACATGTTCCCCCACTTACGCTCAGACCACGGTGTCACCCATGTTGCTTTAGTCCTTTGAGCTGGTGGGCCTAGGCTTATTGAGTGCCTGCCACATGTCAGGCACTACATTTGGAGCTTCACTTTATGAGATGGGGTTTACTGTTCCATTTATAAACAAACTGATGTTGAGAGAGGAAGTTTGGTAGTTTTCCAAGGTCACATAGCTAGTAAGTTGGTAGAATGAGGATTTGAAACCAAATCTAAGTTTAAAACTTGGATATAGAAGTATTTTTATGAATTTAAATTTTACTTCCTTTAACATATAATATGTGTATATTTTATAGATTACATAGATATAGGTATAGATAGTATGAAATATTTTTACTTGATTCACCTTGGAAACTTTGTGACAGTTATCGTAGTCTTCTTTATCTTGTGGTTGAGGAAAGGTCTCGATGATTTCCCCGGTCAGTAAGTAGCAGAGCTAGACCTTGAACTCTGTAAAAAGTTAGAAAACTCAGATTCTAGACACATACAAAGGTGTGAAGAGGCTGTATCTAGCAAAGAGCATTTTGATTCTTACTTAGTTGTTTTATCTGCTAACTCACACTGCCTACTGTAAACATAAGGCAGCATTCAGCCTTGAGCTACAGTACATACTAGGTTGCATTCACTCAAATTTCTCTTCAGACTTTGTACATGCTCATTCAAATCATGGATGTTCAAATGTCAAAAGGATAAGAATGGTTATTTCTGGTTTTCTTATATTTGTTTAATTTTTTAAATTTTCACAATGACTATATATCATTTCTATAATCCAAACTCAATAATATCCACTTCCTTTTTTTTAACACAGTGGTCTTAATTTATTATTCTCCAACAGAAAATGTTAAAGCGTAAGTTTTGTTACAATTGTAAGGATAGAACTGTTTGTTGTTAAATTAGAATCATTTGTTAAATTGAATGAATTCTAATGTTCTTTAGGAGCTTCTGAAGAGATACTCAGAGATGGATAATCAGTGTGAATTCCTGAATAGATTGTCTCTTGACTTGGAGAAGGAGATTGAAACCCAGAAAGAGCTTTCAATTAAAATAAAAGCAAACCTGTCACTTCCATATCCACACACCAAACAGGTCCATAAACTTCTCACTGTAAACCAAAGGTGTTCCATGGAATTCTACCGAGTCATGAAGAATCTTAAGGTAACACCTTTTTACTAATATTTTGTAAACATTGCAATAAGTTTTGCTTAAAACCTCAGTATAAAGTACTGCTTTGCGACTTGGTATATTTGCTGCTAGTGTATGCACTACGGACTGAATGAAAGATTGTGTGGGCCTAGGCACTACATGTGCAACATTTGCAGTGCACCCAGGACCTGATAATTTGACAAACCTGAGCTCTGCCATGGGCCTAGACACTGTGTTAAGGTGCTCGGGAGACAGATATGGAAAAAATCTCAAATACTTTGTAGTCTAGTGGGTGAGCTAGACCTTTAGACAGATAATAGCAAGTGCAGCGATAGAAGTATGTGCAGGTCATATGACATACTAGAAACTGTAGTTGAAGACAGAGTCAGGCAATAAAGCTTGGATGGAGTTCATTTTGCACATGATAGGGAGCCACTGGATAGTTGTTCTAAGTGGTGGCAGTGACATGGTCAGATGCCATTTTTGGTACTTCACCTCAGATGAAGAACAAATGAGTTTGCACAGGATAAACCTAGTGGCAGAGAGAGAAGAGGCAGTTACAACTGTCCAGATGAAATCATGTGGGTGACTATACTACCAGGAAAGAGTTAGTAGGGACGGAAAGGATGAAAGAAATTAAAGAAGTATTTAGAAGCTTAAAATAATCGGTCCATGTGATTGATAGGGGAGGGGAGGGAGAGAAGTTTAGATTGCTTCCCAGGATTTGGGCCTTGCCAAGTTTCTGGCTAGTAGAAATAGAAATTTGTGGGGAAAAGGAAGAGGGATGAAACAGGAGGAGAAATCAGGCATTTACTGTGAGATGTTTTGAGGTAGAAATACCTACGATGGAACATCCAAAAAGAGAAACTCAGTAGGCTTTGTCAACTGATGGTCACTGGTGCCAATTCCACACCAACAGGAATCTCCAATTTGGGGTGTGGTGAAGGAAACTTTATTCAGTACAAAAAAAGCTCAATTGTGATATAACCCAGTGATGGAACAGCTCAATTGTGATACAGCACAACCGTGAAAAACAATGGTTGTAGAAAAGCTCTAGGGCCAGGTAGCCCTGGAGCCAGGCCCCTCTTCAGCTAGACAGCTCTACTCTTCAGTGGTCTGCTGTGTTCTGCTTTGCTAAGACATCTTCAGTGTTTCAGCTCAACCAGGGAGACACCGGCTTCAATCTTAAGTGGGAAGGGAAAGCGTGGTCTTAGAGGGGAGCTGGCTTATATGGGCAGAAGTCCCCTCCCCTGACCCCTGATTGGTCCATCCTCATGCAAATGAGGGCTCCAGATCCTCAGCTTGATTAGTCCAAAAAGCACTGTTCTGATTAGTCAGAGCTGCTCTGATTGGCCAGAGTTGTACAGTTCTGATTGGATGGGGAAAGCCTCAGTCCTATTGGTTGAAATAGAATTCTAGGAACTACTTTGTAAGGGCTGGCTCAGCTAGCAGAAACAGTGAAGACAGGCAGTTCAGTACAGGCTTCTTTGTGAAAAGTGCATGAGGACCCTCTGCAGAAATGGCTGCTAGGCTCTGTTTATTAAAATATCAAATAATTTAGACAGCCAGAATATGGACTGAAGAGATTTTCTCAATTTGTTAATAATAGAGCTCATTGTTGACCTTTGTCAGAGCAGTTTTAGTTGAGTGGTTAAGGAAGAGGCCAAATAATAAGAGGTTAAGGAATAGTGGAAGTTGAAGAAGTAGAGAGCAGGTTTTCTGCCCTACCTAGTCAAAGTGCCCCTCAGGTTCTGACAGTCTTTCACAGATCCTGACAATCAGGTATCCAGAATTTATTAATGAGGTCCATGGAACATATGGCATTCAAATTATTGTCACCTTGAAGTCAAACATCTAAATATGCTTGACAAGTAGTCTTGAGGCATGGCATACCCACATTGGTTACTGAACCAAGACAGGCAGAAGAGGATGTGGAAAATGAGCATCAGGTATGTAGCTGAGAAACCTGAGTGATTGAGGGCAATGAAGAAAGTTGGGTTTTTAAGGGGGAAAGATCATGTCACATTTTAAACATTGAATCAGAGGTATTTTTAGTATATCCATGAGGTATATCCTGTAGGATGACAGAAATCAGGAACCAGAAATTGCTCTTCCAAGACGCTGAGAGGAGAAAGGGGAATAGGGAGAGGCTCTTTCCTTTTTCCGTACTAATCAGAGGATTTAGATAAATGACATGCCATCCCGCCATTAGTTCTAGTCTTAAATATTTAAAACATCCTCTAAATGTGATATAAGTTTAATTTCCCAATTTGTTTGTTTCTCTGCAAGTATGTGTTAAGCAATGTTATAATGATAAAGAAAGAACAACACGAATCCATAAATAAATTTGAAATGGTTTTTATTGATGAAGTGGAAAAGCAAAATGAACTGCTGATTAAACTTCAGCACCTTCCACAAGATTATGATGTACCATCCAGAGAATTAAGGGACCTCAGACTGAGCCAGAAGGTGGATCTACATATTAAGGTATAATTTATTTTAAATGGATTTAATTAGATTTTAAGCCATTTTTATCAAGTAGAAAAGTACCTTTTCCTGTGGTTACAGGCATTTTCACTTACCAGATATTAAAAATAAGCTGCATACAGATGATGTATTATAGACTTGTACCTCTGAAACCCATTTAATTTTATTAGCCAGTATCACCCCAATAAACATACATACAGACATAAATAAGTAAATAAATAAATAATAAGTTGCAGAGTAACAGTTGGCCAGATGTAAAGAGTACCAAGTAATAGGGTAGCCTTCTTTCAGAATCCACAGATACAGAAAAATGTACTTACTATCAGCAAGTGGGAATTCATGGAACCCCAGAGTAAGTTTCCAAATGCCTGCAAAAACTTCTTAGACCTGTGACTAAGAGTCAGAAACATTTTTATTGCCACAGTTCCACATGTAGTGTCCTGCTCTCAACCAGAAGTGTGAGGTTAGTGTCTCATTCCTAACACTCATGAAGGGCCTGCTATATGCACAGAAGAGTTACATCCAGAAGCATGTCATATATTGTAATTATTAGCCAGGTTTATAGTTTTTTTAGATTTTAATTCTAACAGGCAGAATGTGTAGGCCCGTGTTACGTAGCCTACACTGCCAAAACTTTATTATTCAAATAACTAGAGTAAAGCTTTAAATTATAATTTTATTTCTAATATCATTAGAATAACTAGATCTATATTTACTTCAAAAATATTAATGAGAGTTCAATAAGCTATTTTCCCCTTTTTATGATATTTGTATGGTATTTAGATAAAACCTTCTCTATGCACATACAATTCAATGCTTATTTTTTATCACAGGAAATTCTCAAAGATTTTCCAGAAAGCGACTTCCACAGCATAAAGACTGAATTTCAGCAAGTACTAAGTAATAGGAAAGAAATGACCCAGTTTTTGGAACAGTGGCTGAAGACACATTTTGATATAGAAGACCTTAAAAGTGGCATCCAGAAAGAAAATGATAGGGTTTTTCAAGTGAATAAGTTCTATAATAACAGAATAATTGTAAGTAGTAATTTTTATCAAGCTGCTTCATTCTTGTTGTTTAATTTTTCTACTTCATTCTTAAAAGGACTTAGAGCAACTGAATTTTAACTGTTTCCTTTCACGTATTCGTATGTCCTTTGTGAAAAAAATTAACTATCTTCCTCTAACATTTAACACTTCATTAAGATACTTAAATATATCGATTTATACTTCTAAAGAAGACAACAAAAACATGGCTGTGTAATATTCCATTTCCACTCGTGAAATCTTGAATCTTCTCACCACTCTCCTTTCCTTTGTCACTCTTCACTGCTTCTGCAGGAACTGAGCCTTTTCCTGAAGAGCACCCTTAGGCAAGGTGACACAGGAGCCGTGGCACGGCCACAGACAGGCCTGGCGAGCTACTTTAGTAAGGCCTCGTGTGCTTCTCATCTCAGTGGGTCACTATCACATGCACTATCCTTCAACTTGAGGTTCAGAAATGTAGTTTGTGTCATTGTTCCCAAAGTGATTGGCCCTAGTAGACAGATTCGTAAGAAGTAGCGTTGCGTAAGATCACTTTATTAATGTGTTGTACTTTTCACTGATCAGAATATTAATTCTTCCTTCTGAAGTAGCCCCTACTTGATATATCTGATAAAATATGTAGTAATCAGAAAGTTGCTCCTTATGTATACAGTTGGAACAAAGGGAGCTGGAGTATACAGTTTGTAAGATTGGCTTATTTCATGTGTTTGGGTAGTTCTTTCCTAACACTTTGATTTCATCTGCAAACTATACTTAAATCACATTGAAATACAGATCATGTTTAATGGATAGTTAATCTAATTTGTTGAATACCTGGAGCAAGCAAAATAGTAAATGAACCTTTAAAAAAAGTCTATAATCAATAGAGAAAAGAATAAAATCCATGTTTAGGTAAGATAAAGTCCATATAATTCAGGTAAACTCCATATAATTTTCTTGTAATAGAAAATTGAGAGTCTAGTTGCATCTAGAAAGCAGGAATTTCTACCATGTGGATCAGCGTGAGTACTTCGCTTCTTGCAGCGCCCTGACAGTAGGAATTGGTACCTGTGTGCTGTGGGTCAATGTGTAACCGAATGCTTTGAAAGCCAATACTCAAGAGGCAGGTGCTGATGTAAAGGAAAGTGGTTTTATTCAGGTGCCAGCCACCTAGAAGTTGGGGGACTCTTATCTCAAAGCCCATCTTAGCATCTCAGGTGTCCTGGCTAGTTCATGTAGGGAACCATGGGAAGAGGGGAACTAAGGAATTTCTGGTGGCGTGCAGTTTCTCAGTTCTGCCCTGGGCTGGTTTCCATGTTACTTCCTGCGAGCATCATCGTGTGGTTCCATCGTTCCATCTGCAGTTCTACTGCTGATACCTGGGAAGACAACGTGCGGGCAGCGTTTCTGCTGATTCTGATATGAGTCGCTGATACCCAGTTCTTGTGGTCAGGGTCATCCCTTGATTAAGGGAACTGCAACTACTAATATCTATAAAATACTTATAAGGAAACTTTTAATGCATGAATCTTCTATGAGTTGGTTAGTACAGCCTATTCTATAATTATCACCTGATTAGTATATTATGTTTATTTCAATCACTGTTAAAATTAGTCCAGAGCCAAAGAGAGTCCAAGATGCCAGCAAGAATACAACTAATTTAGGGTCCAAGTCTGATAGAATGACCATAAAGCCAGGAAGCAAGTTGAAAATAAGGCCAATTGGCCATTTGTGATGAGAACAAAAAGAAGATCCTGCAGGAATTAGGAAGTAAAAAGGATGACATGAGTAATTTCAGAGTTAGTTATCCTTTGATGTAAAAGATGCTATTGATTGTTATGCCCTGCACAGATATATAAGATTTTCAGGTTAATTATTAAAAGTCAGTGAATTCTATAAACACTGAGGTTTGCGGTGAAAGAGGAAAATTGATTGTTTTTAAGTATACTGGGTGTGCTCTGCTCTTCGATGTCAGTTAATGTTTTGTTATGAGCCATAACATGTAAAAACTTTAACCTCCACAAATCTTTACAGTCCTTTTCATCTGTTTGTACTGATCTAACAACAAGATTTTCATCTTGCAAATCAGTTTGAATCCTCTCCAGTCCTTATTCTTCTTTTGCTCTCCTCATCAACATCCAGCATCTTCTGAAATTTCAGGAACCAATGCACCATCAAGAATGTTCACATTCTTTTATGTTGTTCACATACTGTTCTAGACTGTTCTGAAAGTGAATTTCAACATAGACCTGGTCCTGCAGTTTTAGTACTTTTCCTAGTGTTTTTTTGTATTTCTGGTTTTGCTATTCAATAGGCCATGGTGAATGAATCAACGGAGTTTGAGCAAAGGAATGCCAGCTTAGCCAAAGAATGGGAGCATGACCTGAAATTAATGAAAGAAGAAAATGAAAAATTATTTAAAAACTACCAAACTTCGAAGATCTCTCAGACACCTGGCACGCCTGCTAACCCTACTACACAAGACGATAAGAGTCTTCATGTTGCATCAAGAGCCAAACAACAAGTCACAGATGTATGTGATTTTTTAATATTTTTTCAATTTTCACTCTCATAACTGAGTTAAAGATGTATCTTATATAACATTCAGAGCAGAATTATAGTATCGAATGTATTAATTAAGGAACGTGGACCATCTGTGTGTATGTATGTGTGTGTGTGATGGGCTTGTTTTTTAAATATAGTTCTATTGTGACTATCAATTAAATTAAGCTAGACATTATATAAGGTCTTCCCTTCAGATTATAAAACAGAAGTAACTCATAGCTTAATTGTTTAAGGGTATTTTATTGATTGTGTTACTACATTTGTCCCAATTTTTCCTCCTTTGCCCTCCTCCACCTGGTACCCCCATTCCCTCCAGTAATCCCCTTAGTTCATGTCCACAGGTTATACATAGAACTTCCTTGGCTTCTTTATTTCCTGTACTGTTCTTAACATACCCCTGTCTATTTTGTACCTACCAATTATACTTTTTAATCCCTGTACCTTTTCCCCCATTCTCTCCCTTCCCCCTTCCAGCTGATAACCCTCCAAATGCCCTTCATACCTATAATTCTGTTCCTGTTCTTGTTGTTTGCTTTGTTTGTTTGTTTAAATTCAGTTGTTAATAACTGTGAGTTTGTTGTCATTTCACTGTGCATATTCTTTATCTTTTTCTCAGATAAGTCTCTTTAATATTTCATATAATAAGGGCTTGGTGATGATGAACTCCTTGAACTTGACCTTACCTGGAAAGCACTTGATCTGCCCTTCCATTCTAAATGATAGCTTGGCTGGATAGAGTCATCTTGGATGTAGGTCCTTGCCTTTCATGACTTGAAATACTTCTCTCCAAACCCTTCTTGCCTGCAAGGTTTCTTTGGAGAAATCAGCTCCTTTGTAGGTAACTCTTTTCTTTTTTTCTTGCTGCTTTGAAGATTCTCTTTGTCTTTAACCTTTGTCACCTTGAGTCCCAGGATGAGTCTTGGTGTGTCCTCTTTGGGTTCAATCTGTTTAGGACTCTCTGTGCTCCCTGGACTTATATGTTTATTTCCTTTGCCAAATTAGGGAAGTTTTCTTTCATTATTTTTCCAAATAAGTTTTGAATTTCTTGCTTTTCCTCTTTTCCTTCTGTTATCCCTATGATTTGGATGTTCGCATGTTTAGAGATGCCACAGAGTCTTCTTATACTGTCCTCATTTTTTTAAATTCTTGTTTCTTCTTGCTGTTCTGGTTGAATGTTTCTTTCTTCCTTATGTTCCAAATCATTGATTTGCATTCCAGCTTCCTTCCCTTCACTGTTGGTTCCCTTTAGATTTTTCTTTATTTCACTCAGTGTAACCTTCACATCTTCCTTTATGTTGTTACCATACTCAGTGAGTTCTTTGAGCATCCTCATCGCCAGTGTTTTGAACTCTCTATCTGATCAATTGACTCTCTCTGTTTTGTTTAATTTTTTTTCTGGGGTTTTGTTCTTTCATTTAGCCCATATTTCTGTGTCTCCTCAATTTGGCAGCCTCCCTATGTTTGTTTCTTTGTATTAGGTAGAACTGCTTTGACTCCATCTTAGCAGAGTGTCCTGTTGTAGAAAAGGCACCTGTAAATTGTGTGGGGCAGAGTCTTAGGTAGTCAGTCACCAGGGCAGGGCAACCCACTTCGCCGCTGTGTGGCTCTGTGTGGGGGGAGGGCTCGCAGAGAGGACTGTGCCACTGCCTGGCTTCTGGAGGTTTTCCTAGCACTCGCTCCATTTCCAGTCACTTCACCCCTCCCCTATGCAACCGGTGTCCTTCCAGCTGTTGCCCTGGTGTTGAGTCCCAGTGAGGGGGTTTGTGTACATTTTAAGACCTTGTGGGCCCTTAGAGCGAGGTTTCCTGAAAATCCAGCAGTTTCTTCCACCTCCCCAGTTCCCACTGGTTTTTACATCCAAAAGCTATGGGGATTTATCTTCCCGATGCTAGAACCTGGGCCGCGCAATCTGGCTTTGGGCAGGGATCACTTGCTCCCAAGGTACCCCTTCCAATTTTTATCCACTACACGTGAGTACAGTACTGCCCTACCTGTCCTGCCTGTCCGCACCATACTGCATTTCCTCACCTCTGCCCCATCTCTGCCCCTTCTACACATCTGGGTGAGTGTGGCTTCTTTAAATTGTTAGGTATCAGACTTGCATATAGTTCGGTTTTCTGACAGTTCTGGCTGTTATTTGTTTTGAGATTTAGTTGTAATTCCTTTTTGTGGCTGCATGAGGAAGAAAAATGTGTCTACCTACGCCTCCATCTTGTCTGGAAGTCCTCATAGTTTAATTTAAATAATGACTATATGTGTCATGTAAGGTGTTACTACCTTACATTATAAATTTCCTCAATTGTGTGACTTTTTATTAAGCTATAATCTGTGTCTGTATATAGAACTAGCTTAGAGGGAAAGAGCAATTTAGCTTTTTCCAATTAGTATCTATGTTTTTAATATTGGTTAATACTATAATCAAAAATATAAGAGGCTAAAAATACAATAGATTGCTTATACAGATTAACCTGTGTCCAAAAATTTGTACTTATTTGAGTAACCCAGTTACTTCATATTAAAGATTTTATTTGTTTATTTTTAGAGGGAGGGGTAGAGAGGAAGAGAGAGGGGGTGGGAAACATCAGTGTGGGAGAGATTGTCTCTCACATATGCCCCAACCGGGGACCGAACCCACAACCTAGTCACATGCCCTGACCGGGAATTGGACCAGGGAGGGCTTTGTGACCAGTGCCCAACCTGAGCCACACCTGGCTGGGCTATTCAATCACTTTATTGACTAACCTCCCTCACTTGGGAGCCTGTAGAGCAAACGCTATTTTATGTTGTTAGCCTACAAAATGAGTTAGTGGGAACCAAGAGTAAATTATATTTGTCATTTTTACCACAATAAATGCTTACAATAAGTCATTGACCACTAGTTTAATAATTACCACTGGAAACTAGAAGAACCTAAGTATACACTTTATTAATTTGCTGATCACAACAGACATCAGCCAACTGGTAGAGATAAAAATAGTGGAAATATGAAACTCAGCTGCCAAAACAGTAAAATAAAGAAGCAGAAGGAAATTCCATCTTCAGTAACCCCAGGAAACATGCCCTACCAGTAATAAAATATATGCTTTTAGTTTGGTACTTAAGCCAAATTAGAGCAGTGCAGAGTAGTTTGGCAAGGATGCAGGACCAGGCAAACAGAGCAGTGGAACGGCACGGAGAGTTCAGCAGCACATTTAACACGTGGTAACGGTAACCTTCGACTCAGTGGGGAGGGGCGATCTACTCAGTATTTGATTCAGAGCAACCAGATAGCCAGCTGGCAGAAAATAGGTCTGGATTCCTACCTTACTCATTAAACAAGAATAAATTCTGGGTGGGCCAAAGGAAATAGACATTCTCTAGGAAAACCTGCATGTGTGTACATGAGAATAATCTTATAAATGTGAACAAATTCGGGTACTTTTGTACTTGCAAAACACAGAAAATAATTTAAATGTTCACCAGTAGGTGATGGGTTAACTAATTTATGGTATTTCCATGAAATAGGATGTATGTATCTTTGAAAACAAAAATGTAAGAGATCTGTGTGTGTGTTGATGATGGAAGGTTCAGGAAAATATATTATCGAGTTATAAAAAAGATGTAGTAGTACATGTTTAGTATGTCCCTATTATGTGTATGACTGCCTGCTTTTCTGAACTGTGTCTCTGTGTGTAGACACAGAAAGTTCCTGGGAGGGTGAACTTGCAAGTGTTTAATAGTCATTGCTCGGAGTCTGTGGTGGGGAAACAGCCTACATTTACGCGGCTGAATTTTTCCACGTACTTGTGTTTCAGTTGGAAATCTAGGCAATGACAGTAAAGGGAAAGATACATGTATTACTTTAAAGGGTCAATTAACAAATGTATTTTCTTTAGGATTAATTTAAAATGTGAATGAAAATTTAATATACTTTACTGTGCCAACCAGTAATTAAAATAAACACTAAATATAATGTAAAATCTGGGCATTTTTAGTCCAAAAATCATCAGCTTCTAAATAAATAACGCATGTGTCAATTGTGTGACAGACACTTGGCTTCTCTTCTACCCTTTGCTAATGCAATTTGTGAAAAATTATTATCTCTATATAATCATCTTTGTCTTAAACCTACATAATATGATTCTGTCTTCATGGCAGACCTTACATATCTGTCCTTCTTTTGACAGAAAATTCAAGAGCTGGAAACTTCCTTACGTGAAGCTAAAGAAAGTGCTGTGCACAAGGAAGGCAAGATTATAAAGATGCAGAAAGAACTGGAGGTGACGAATGACGTGATAGCAAAACTCCAAGCTCAAGTTAATGAATCAAATAAGTGCCTTGAAAAATCAAAAGAAATGATCCAAGTACTTCAGGTAACTTCACAAACTTACTTTATAAATAAAAGGGGTTGTTTTTTGCCTTTTACTGTTGAATTTAGCAGATCATTTGGAAATCTAATCTTTTACTCAACTTTCTGTTAGTTGTGTCTGTGTCCTGTTCAGTATCCAAGCTTTGAAAAAGCAGCTGACAACTTAGAAGTGACATGCGGGAGTATATTGTCATGCAGAGTAATGACTTTTTATCTTCCTAGAAAAATAATTTTTAAAAGACATAGTTTAAGATGTATGTTCATTTTCTTAAATACTTATCTAAATACTTAACACTCCTTATTAGATAAGTATATTTAAAATCCTTCTTTCTTTTTTTTCTATTCGATGGCCATGTTATTGAGTCCCACCTAATAGGTGGTAGCCTATGGGCCGAATCTAGCCAATTTCCTTCTAGAAATAACAGGCACTTCAGTGTTTTCTAACTGGAATGTCATTGCACGTCACGCTCTCACGCACCACATCCTTACCATGCCCGATGGAGTTAGCCCCTCCACTGCTCACATTTCTGGCCCTAATAGATATTTCAGTTTGCTCTTCCACCTCCAGTGTCTTGTCCTTCCTGTTAAAATTAGAAGGAAGTCAAGA
>VMDR010013154.1:0-25428 GCA_007922815.1 Macrotus californicus | reverse complement strand
CATTCAACCTCATTTGGTGCTCTGATGCATACTTTCCCTCTGATATGTTGTTAAGAATATGTTCATGTCAACAGGATTTATTCTTTGAGGTTTTTATCAGGAAGTGTCACCCTGTGCTAAAAGGTTAAAAAGAGAAATTCGATGAAAGGGAAGCTCATTTTTAAAGTTAAGCAAAACAGACAAGTTTTATAATGCAGATATGGACTTCTTAAATTAAACCAAAGAAGGGGCCTAGGGGTTATGGTTTGATGGATTCTCACTCTGGCATTAGCATCTGAAGCCAGGGTCAAGCACCATACTTCAGAGGAAGATATCACAAAGTAGAAATACCCCACCAGGCTGTGGAATATTTCTGAACAGTGAACTTAGCCTTTTGAGTCACGTCAATTGCCAGGTTCAAGAGATAGTTAGATTCCAATGGAAGGGTATGGCTCAACTTCACAGTGAAAGGTCTGGCCCCAGAGATTTCAAAATTCCTTTCAGTTTTATAAAATTTTCTAGTTCTGTTTCCTAGTGAGTGAACAAGCGAACAGCAGGTACAGTTCTCAGAAAAACAGATGAGTCTCCATTCGGGCATGGCTGTTGGCTGTCTTGGCAGTCTGTGTTGTTTCCCCAAACTGCAGATTCATGAATTGGACTTACTCAGCACACACTGAGATGAACGGAATCCTAGAGGCAGACTCAACCTAAGTCAATTCACATGACACAATGTGTCAATAAGATGGCCAATTTATCAAAAGACAACAGACAGCCTTATGGTCAATTGTTCACGTTTTACAGATATGAAAACATAGGAAGTTTGCTAATAAAATGCAACTAAAAAAAAAAGGGTAATAGACAGACAAGAGGAATTTTTACCTCCAGACTAGGCCGAGGCTGACGAAGCACCCTCATCATACAGCAGTTACCCCTTTTCTATTGGCAAGAATGTTTGACTTTCATTCAGCATTCAAAGTTCCTTTCCCTTGGACCCACATCTGATATACTCTTTCCTTAGATAGCTTGACAAATCACTGATTAAACTAGATATTCATATGTTTCTGGAAAATACTGTTTGCTGGCATGTACTGATAAAGTCAGTTAATGTTAAGTTTCAGAAGGCAAGCTAATTTTTCTTTTTTGCCAAGATCCTGGGGACAACTCACTGTGCTCCCCTTGAAGTCTCCTTCCAACCGTATCGCGAAAGTCCGAAGACACTGATGTCAAGAAGCATAAAGCCACAAAAGCAATTTCAATTATTTAAATTATAGCCAAATTAAAACCTGGATAAATGGCTAAATAGTACATAACAATGATCAGAAAGAGCCATCATCAATAACTTTCAAAGAGAACTTGGTGATGCAGTTGGACGTGTCTTTGTTTATAGAGACTCCATGAAAATGAAAATGGCTCCCACGTGATGTTTCCTAGAACAGAGTTATTCGCGCCCTGGTGTGCAGACCAGCAGCATCAGCATCCCTTCAGAGAACATGAGAAATATGCCTTGGGCCCCACCCCAAAACCATAGAGTCAGAATCTCAAAAAACAAACAAGTACATCGATGTCTTAGCAAGTTCTCTAGAGGATTCTTTACTGTGCTCAAGTTTGAAAACCAGTGTCCTAAAATATGACTTGAGGGGAAAAAAAACCCACATAAAATAATTGGTCAATCAAACAAATAATACATAAAGAAACACCAATATTTAAACAAGCTCACCAACAAATGAAACATACCCATCTGTCTCATTCTTTCTAAATAAAATTTCAAAACTTGTTCAACACAAAAGGACCACTACAATACAAGACTCATTGCCATAAAATAGGAAGGGAACGGCAGAGGACAGCTGCATGTAAAGGTACAATTTAAACCTGGAAAACAAAATTTCGGACTTTAAGATGGGTTAAGTTTCTGCTAGCCAAGCGTGAGTGAGGTGTATCACCCAAATACTCTTGCTCGTAACACATTCTTTTCTTAACATTTAAAAGAACCTCACCGTGTTCAGCACAATCTCAAACCATAAATAAAGAAACACATGGCGCAGATGGGATGGGAGAAGAAAAGAGCTGTCTTAACCATCTTCCTCTACAGGCATTCCTTTGTCCTAAATTTAGACCACCTCGTTCACACTTAGCACTCAGTTGTCACCTCGATGGAGATGATATCTAGGTTCCTATTTCTGCCATTGGATTCAGAGCTCATTGCAGCTCTTTCTTCCATTTTGCCTAAATCACATCATCTGGTGTCCCATTGTCACCTCAGAGTAGTCATGTTTGAAAATGAATCATCATCTTCATATTCAGATCATTCTCAGGCGCCTATCTCCCGTCTTGGTGTCCTACACCACACTGGCCTTTCACTGGCCCCAGATGTTTCGTGTTTCCCTATCGCTTGCCCAGGTTTAGCCTGACTTCCTAAATCTAACCTTTCTGCTCCATTGCATCTTGCAGAATACAAGTAATCAACACAAGGTGCTCCTTTCTTGTGGATGTTCCTCTCTCTCATTTAGACAACTTATAATGGAATTATTCTACTAACTGCATCAAGATCCTTACATGTTTGCTTGTTTCCTCTTAACCTATTATTATTATTTTTTGGAAAGTACTTCACTTCCAGCATTAATTATTTGCAAAGACCATCAGTGCATACTCAAAAGCATCTAAAAATATCTATGACTTCAAAAACCCAGACAAACAGTTTCCTATGTTTTTCTAGAAACAAACACGAACATAAGCATAAACACACACATGCACGGATTTTTTAAGAGAAATTAAGAATCATATTATAGCACCGTTTTATAGGTTTTTTTTAACCTTACAATATGTCACTTTCCCTCGTCAATATATCTGCTTTCGTTGATTTTGTGGCTGCACAGTGGTTCTCTGTAAAGATATAAAATCATGTATTTGACCTACCCCCTATTGATGGAACTTCAGATTACTTACAGTCTTCTCTATTAAAAAGCAGGTCTGTAATAAGCACCCTTGGGCATACATACTTTAACCCCTTAAGCAGACATTTCTAGAATTCACCTTGCTGTATAAAAAGGCACACACATTTTTAACATTTCATAACCTTCTTTCCAACTGAATACAAACTCTACCTATTTGCTAGTGTTCTGCACATGAACATTGTATGCGAGTGGCCGTTTCCCTATCCTCCAGTCTCATCTAGTAATTAGGAAATGTTTATTTTAAAAATCAAGCAGATGAAGATAATATCTCACTATTCTTTCTTTGATTATTAGTGATATGCTTTCAAGTGCTTGTGAGCTAGTGCTATTTCTACATTTTAAATGTCCCTATTATTATTGGAGTGGTTTCCTTTTTTTCTTTTCCTACTTGTACTAGGAACATATTTTTTATATCTAGAGTTTTAAACCTTTGTAATGGTATGCTGAAAATCCTTCTTTTAATAAGAATTTATCTGGTTTTTAGTTTACATTATGGCTGAATTTTGCTAGATGAACATTTATAAATTATCCTTTAGCCAAAACGTGGGAATTTCATAAGAACAATAAAATATTTTCAATCATTTTCCTCACTTATGGTTTGTGCCTTTGGAATGAAGCTTAGAAAACCACTCCCTGCACAAAGATTAAACAACTACTCACTTTTTTCTTTCCTGGCCTCTTAAGGCCTTCCAGTAGTTGCTGCAGTCTGGCTCTCCAACCTGTTCCCTCTCTGACTGGTTCTCTGGTTCAGCTAAGTCTGTCTTCTCGAGATCCTGTCTCCGCATGATTCCGTCTTCAGGCCTGTGATGTTTCTACTCTTATTCCGGCAGGAATACCCTTCTGTTTTTCCCTGACTTAACCATCGTGTCCAGTGCTTTTATCTGCCCCCACAACCACCAAAGGCTCTTTTCATCTTGCCCAAACAGCCTGGTCCCTTCCCCTCCCTTCAAGTCAATATCACACGACTCAGCATTTAACTGCCCTGCTTTGTTCCACGTGTCATCTCTGCTTCCTCTAATAAATTACCAACTTCTGAAGACCAAGAATCACATTACAACCCCCTTCAGTCTTGTCCCCCCCACTCAGTGCCGACCTAAAGGAGACCCTTAAAATGATTGATACATTTTGTTTCACATTCTGAAATCCCAAGTTCCAATGCCCTTTGTAATTACTACAAAATATGATATAAATGAGCATGTACTGACCTAAAAGATATAATTCAATAGTGCACAAACAAAAAAAAACCTTATTTCCTATTTCCCAGAATGTCTCCAGACAAACACATACAACTCTATGGGAAAAGGCAATGTCCTCTGATACTTGATTTCTTGTTAAGTCAGAGTTGGCTTCACAGGAAACATGTGCATAAGCAAGAGGAAAGCAATTGTACCACATTGCATTACAGGGGGAAAAAATGCCAAACACCCTGAGTGAATTTTGCCTTTGTATTTTTCCTAGTTATTTGTATCTTTGAAATTGAAAGTGAAATGCTATTTTGAAATTAAAAGGATATAAATAAAATGATAAAATAAACAAAGGGAAGTGTGAAATAGGTTTTATTAAATTTTTCTGAAGTGTATAAAGTCAACTAAAGGATGTTAAGAGAGGAAGCTATCGGACCTTCACTCAGTAGATACTGACCAGCACTAACTATGTTCAAGTCATTGCTGTAGGGACTGAGAACCATACAAAGGAGGAGGAGGTGAGAATTCTTTTCCTTGGAGCTAATGGCAGGTACCAAAGGGAAGAAATAATGGTTCATTGTCTGAAGAGTACTTATCAGAAAGTGTTATTAAAGCTGAGGATATAAAACGGCAGCTTCCATGTAACCGGTTGATATTTATTAAGTACCTACTCTATGCTGGGTAAGTACTGAGGTTCACACAGCTCGAAGACCTTCGAGATGACTCTTTTGCGTTTTGAGGATGAAGAGGTTGGTGAGGGTAGCTGCTGCAGCTGGAAGAAGTTTAATTACAGGGTAACATTCAAGTTTAGCAATGCTACATGTGAGTGAATTTGAAGGATATTTGAAAGCTCAATGTAAGCTGGAGAAAACAAAACAAAACTTAATTCCTTCATTCCCCCAATGAATAGTCTGGAAAATTATTTAGTCAAAACCCAACACCACACCCAAAATCAGTGCTGGCCTCAAGCAGAACAGTGACAGTTAGCTCTAGGAAAGCGAGAGCTGATACTCGATAAACCGGCTGCAAGCGTGCCACTCCTCACCTCCTTTAATTTAGTTACTTTAGGGGGCAAAAGGCATCCTGGGAACTTAAATGAGGAAAGTGCAAGTACAGTGAAATACAACAATGCAAACCAGACAATCTCCCAATAGATGCCTACTAGCCTGCAAGGTGAGAGCTCTACGGAATGCTGAGACAGACCAGCATTGCTTTCCGAAACAAAACAATAAAGAAATTCATGTAGGAGCATAAGAAATGTTGAGAGCAAAGTGCTGTATGTGATTTCAGTCCAGCTGATGTAGAGATGGGTGCCAGAGAAACATAATGGAAGATCAGAAAAACGTTTCAATGAATAGCATTGCTCTACATTATCACAACGATTAGTGCTTTATCATATTCATGTATCAAGTCCACTGCAGGCCCTTCAGTCACCATCTCATTGCCATTATCACTAATAACCATCTCCTGGAGTTGGTGGTTCTTATTTATATTTTATCATCATCATATGTTAATACATTGGCATTCTTTGTAGAACATTCATACTAGACTAATATTGATTGTCAAGATATTCTTATCAAATAACTACATATTCTTGGGCTGGAGAGAAATGGTAGGAAACTGAAATATAAAAAGGTGAGGAAACCCTGGGGAAATGATATCAAAGCAAGTTCTATAATAAAAAAAAAATTGTGCCTCCAACCATCAATCTTAGCACACTCAGAGTCCTTTTACCTAGCCAAAGTACGGTTTTCATTTCTGATTATTAAATTCCTTTTCCTGACTTTGTTAAAATGATTCTACTTACCTTCTTTTAGTCAAAGAACACATATGCATGACCCATGGACATGAACAATGGTATGGGGATTGCCTGTGGGGGGTGCTGGGTGGAGGGGGACAAAGGGGGAAAAGGTGGGACAACTGTGATAGCATAAACAGTAAAATACTTTAAAAAATCAATCAATCAATCAATCAATTAAATGATTCTACTTATACCGAATATATGTGATGGATAACACACTGTTGATGTTTAAGCATGGGGGAAAATGGTGAGCAGCGTAGATGAGAAAAGAGAAAATGTTAAGCTGTCTCTGGTGTGTTGAGCTAAGATCCCTATCCCATTTCACACACATCAAAGTAAAAAGAGACATCCTTGCAAGTTCACGTGTAGGAAAACCCCCTGAAGTACCAAAGAAGGACAAGGAACACAGCCGCCAAACTTTGAAAAATGTGATGAAGTTCTCGGAAATGTGAATAGATAAAAGATAAATTAAGTGTTGTTAGCATTACAAGTCCTTGCTCTAATTTTTCTTATAGAAAGAGCAAACTGTTGAGCCTTGATGATCTACTGTCTTCTAGACAGATCTTAGTTAGTAAATATTTCTATGTCTGTGCGGCCTAACGCCTTCTCTAGGTAAACTTTTGTTTTATTCTTTTCATTTCCATGTTTTGACTTTAATTAACACTGATATGGATAGTGAGAAACGGGATAAGCACGGAGGAGAAAACAAATACAATCAGATTTTTACCTAGGTCCACTAGTTTTTAGAGAGTCACTTTTTTCAGCTTCAATTAATGTTCACCCCTATGGTCAGGTAGTGCCAAACAAGCTCAACAGACGAGAGTTTTCACAAAATACAAGTTTTCAGTATTCCCAAGATAATAATGTAAAATGAAAAATTCTGATGCCCAAACCCTGGGGACAAAATATTTAATCTAGGACAAAAAATACCTCAGTGGGATGCCAATCAATTAGAAAGAGCTGGGCTGCTTGAAGATGTCATTGCCTGTTGTTGCTCTTTCAACTCGGAATGTGAAGTGACAAAGGAAATCCACCTGGAACATCGGTGCATCCCCATGAAATAGGGGAGAAGCAATGACATGGGGGCACCACAGACCCCAAGCATCTATTGGGATCCCAAAGATGGTGTCACAAAGAAAGTGAGACTTTTCTGCTTCTGCCAAACGTGAGGGGCTCTCTTTCAGCTCAGACATCAAAAGTAGTAGACTATTGCCCTTATAACCAAAACACAAAGGGGCAAGTGAATCCAGCCAGACACTGAATCTTCCAGTTAGGATTCCAAGCAGAGATGTGCTTCTTCTTATGTATAATAAGAAGCTCAGCAAGGCATTTTTTCCAGCATTTAAAAAGAAGCAAATCTGCTTAGAATATCGTTGATTCAATTTTCAACATTTAAATGAGTACCATGTGCATATATTATAGCATTATTTATAGTGGAAAAACAGTGGCAAAAACAACCCATGCCCATCCATGGGCAATGCTTGCATAAAACATGGTGCAAATACCCTAGAAACAATTACTCTGACAATAAAAATGAAAATTATATATGTCTAAAGCCCTGATGAGAATTCACAAAGTATCTTTTCCATTGAACAAAGGAGTAAAACAACTTATTTAGTATGATTTCATATGCCACAGATCCGATTGTATGTTTGCATGAGCATAAAAAAATGCAACAGCACACACAATTTTGTTATTAATATTGGTATTTACGAAAGATCTTGACAGAATGATGTAGTGTGCTCAAGATTATTAATATTTTCATTATATATCTTGAATTGTTTTATTATATACAATGGATTACTTTGCAATAGAAAAAATTTACTAAATGTTGTAGAATTACATATATAAATTATATTTTCTACAAATGGTAAGAACTTTGATGCAAAAAAAGGAACATGACAGAGAAAACAATGCAAACACAAGGGAACAAACATAAAAGAATCAGCACAACTTGGAAGAATCAAGAGGCACCCAAACCAGAATCACAGTTCACAGATGGTTTCCTCAGCCACAACTGGGTGATTCTTTTCATGCACTCCTTAGTGAGAAAGGCTTTGAGGTTAACATCAGAATCCCATCTTTTATCATCTATAATTACTTTAGACATATCTTTATACCTGCTTAGTTAATTGTACAGGGAGACTGTATAGAATTATCTGTCTGAAATAGAAGTTTTGCCATTCTCACCTGAACATGAAGTTGCCTCTCAAGATTTTGAGTTAATAAAATCCATGTCGGTATTGCTGTGTACCGTTACCTGGCATAGGTAGATTACATATTACTATGCCACTCAAGATCTTATATCTTGAATAAGCAAAATAGACAAAAAGGTGGGTCTAACACTCAACCCATCTCCTAGCTCCTTAAACTAAATTCACTTCCTTATATGCCCAGCTCTCTGCCAACCCAAGAAAGGAAGCCACATATACAAGCTGATATTCTTGGCAATTGCTCAGGAATGGCCTCCAAACCACCACCACTGCCATTCAGCCCTGACCTACTTGCTTACTCTCATCCCCAAGTTCCAAATACTAGCTACTTAGACTGTCTTTGAAATCCACTTCTGTCCCTCCCTGAGTTGGCATGCTTTCCTGAGCTCTTGCCAGTATCGTGGAATGCAACACTGTGGCAGTTTTTCTTTCCTTTCCTCTCCTCATTCCATTGCAGTTTCTGATTTGGCTCACCTTCTGGTATCACAGTGTACCCCATTAGCTAGAGATGTAACCCAACTCCAGCCAACAGTCCTAAGGTACCTAGCCCAATAGCCCACTTATTTCGGGTGTCGGGGGGAGGTGAGACAGAGAGATATTGCATCCATCTGTACCTGTAAAAAAAGATACACCAAATGACATTTGACATAAAGCATCACAGAGGTGAAGGTGACCTTAAGCAACCATTGACTTTAGCGATGTAGGAATGCATGAGGGACATAGAACAAAAGGGACTACGCATTCAGAAAACCTTTCGTTGCACCCTCAGTCTGCATCAGGCACTCTACTGGATACTGCAGGGCATTGAAAATGAAGACCCTGTGGTACAGGCCTTCAGGGGATTTACAGAATAACTCTCACACAAATCTGATCCTGATGAGTAAAGTATGTTCAAAGAGCCAAAAATATAGACATGACAATGAAAAAAAAAAAGGAAGAAAGTTGAAACCCAATCTCTCTCAGCCTTGAGAAGAAATGAAAAAATAAAAAACAATAACTAAAACGTGAAGAGGGGGCTGAAAGCTAAGAGAACAAAAAAAGAAGTAAGCAGAGGTTTTGGGAGCTAAAGGCAAGGAGAAAAAGAAGTCAAATCCATAGAAGAAAACTTGAGGATAGGAGAAAGGGGGACGAACAAGCAAGAAGGGGACTAGAAGCTGTGATACAGAAGGAAAAGAGCTACTTCCCCAGGAAGGACAGTCTGGGAAAGGCAGGGAGACAGAGGAGATGTAATGGAAAAGCAAGGTCACTGCCAACAGCCATTCTGAATGAAATAAGGATGGAGTGTAGCATGAACCTGGTAAAACAGATGGGCCATAAATAAAAACATTAATAGCTAACTTTCTTGGACCTCTATTGACTTAAACTTCTCAATAACCATGTTGAAATCTAGACTCTTTCACCATGTCCCACACTCTAACACATGCGTGTGCTGAGAGTCCAGAGCATTAACAACCACTGCACACATATTCTCAATTCCATAGCTCCATGGGTCCCTAGGCACATTCGTGGCCCTCAGGCATCACTACTCTCTGGGTAGCACTTTGCACTGTGTGCCTCTCCTGCCAATACAGCTTTGCTGAACTTACTACTTATGCCATTGGTTTCTCTTTCCAAAGCTAGATCCTGTCTACACAGATCAATTAGGTTCACTTAGGATTATATTTTTGAGCATGCATGAATTTTATGTGAACCTTTCATATACAGAAATTCCAGAATACGTATCAAAATTTGATTCCAAAGACATTCTGGAAACAGTGCTGTTTCCAGTGAAAAGCACCATCATGCTCTTGTCCCCTAAGAACTAGTGATGGGTAAACCAGGGCAACGAAAGCAAGTGCTGGAGTTACTGAGTGCTCTGGCGTGTGACTAAGCAAACCAAAGCACTACCCTGTCCTCGTAAGCACTGATTTCTTTGCACAAGGCACCAAAAGCTTCATCTATATGATGCTTCCATCCATATCAAGTTTTATATTCACGTTATAGTTTTTCCCAATGACAGTTCTTCAATTTGTAAACTGTCTACTCCTTGCCAAACAGCTCTTAACCTTTGCATTGGAAAGAGAAACAAAAAGTCAAATTCCAGAAAGTTTCAAAAGTAGATTAAGATCTGATACCCTTGGCATTCTTCAAAAGTAGATTAAGACTTGATAACCTTTTTACTTTTTCTCTTTGTTTTACCGTCCAGGGTGCTTCTCACAAATCACTTGTTAATTAGAATTGTAAAACTGTACTATTTTACCCACCATGCTATTGACAAGCTCATCGCTAAAAGTTTGAGGATCATTAGAATCTCAACAGTATAAACAATTATTGTGAAATTATAAGAGGGGAAAATTAGAATCAATCTATCAATATTTCTAAAGGATATTATAAAGAATAATAGGAAAAAGACTAGATATCTAACTTGCATAATATACTATCAATATATTTTCAATCATGGAAAGCTACTACACTTTGGAAAATAAGTAAAAATGATTAGTCACCCTTATTTTGGTGAGACTCTTCTCTTTGGATACCAATTACCAGGAAAAATAATTGTATGAAAACTGAAAAAAACAGGTATATGTCTCCTTAAGGCCACTTTGCCCCTCCATATATCTCTGTGGTCATTTAACCTTTGAGAAAATCAGAACCGCTGAAATTTTCGGGGGTGGGGGGGGTGGTGTGTGTGTGTGTGTGTGTGTGTGTGTGTGTTTGTTTTATGTATGAGAGAGAGAAGTCAAAGATGATGCATTGAGTCTATGGATGAAATTCAGTGAAATCTCACTAGAGGGCTGGGAAGAAAAAGTGGTCAGTTAGATGGAGAATTAAAATATGGGGTGACTATGAGAATTCTCCCTCCAAGATGGGGGGGAGGAGTGAATTTTCAGGTATGAGCTAGGCATGGAGCTAGAGAGTCAGAGAAAATTCCTTGATTAAGATCTGAGGAGATGACCATGCTTTGGGCCTGGGGTCCTGAATTTCTTGAATAACTGGGATAAAAGTGAAAATGAAAAAGCCATCATGCTTGGCTTAGGGCTGGAAAGTAGTATGTTCCAGATGCCCAAATACTCCGAGAGTGATGGTGAGTCTGGTTCGAGTATACATACAAGTGGAGACATGTGCTCTTGAAGAGGCACAAAGATTCTGTAGGGCTGAAAAGGACCTCTGGACATCAAGGGAAGTTATCCCTGGTGAGTAACCATGGACACTGAGAATCAGGTGAAGGTAGCAGTTTTAACACATGCAATAAACCCATGACCCAACTTAGAGACAGAAGGATTTAGAAAGATTAGGCCATAAAATAAATATTGTGTCATTGATTTGCCTGTTGCTTGTACCCTCAAGCTGCGAGCCCAGGGAAACACCTGTTACATTCAACCTCTTTTTCTTTCCAATTGGTAAACAATTCCAACAGTTGCACAATGAAAAAATTCTGTGAACCTGGCACTTGGATCGGGAACTCTCAGTTGCTTTCGCTGCCAAAGGTCAATCCAATGTGTCTGCTTTCGACATAGCTTAGCCAAAGAATGTTAATGACATTTTCCGATAGGCTCTGCTGTTCTACCACGTGCTCCGCCCCGGAAATTTGGGATTACTAAAATACAGAGATATGTCGAATGCCAAAAGGCCACAATAGGTAGAGAGATGGCCAGCTTTTCAGGCTCTCCAACTGCTGTAGGGCTTCACAGAAACACGGACGAGATGAGAAAAATATATTGCCTCCAAACTAAAATGAAAACTGTGAAACATAAATTAATAAGCACTTGTTTGCATACCTACAAAACATAATGCACTGTCAACTTTATTCATTGTTATACTTAGTTTCCTGATAACCTTTCTTTGTGCCTCAGGAGGACCTGTAGATTGTATAATTTTTCACTTTGCAATAACCCATATGCAAGATGATGGCCCCACATTTACAGGCACACATAAATGAATTCACTTGCACTCAGAGTTTGGCAGCAAAATTATAAAAACTCTTTCAATATTTTAGTGCAAAAAACATCTAACTTGATATGTGAAATCTGAGTGCACTTTAACAGGCTGGTTGGAATACAGGATGGGGGCCTCCAAGAGTATCCAGAAAATAGGGAAGCTTCAACAACGACCATTCACTTCTCCCATTGTTAAAGGAAGTCACTAAAATTGGGGAAGAGCCCTTCCATGTTCATTGATCTACTCCTTCTGACTCCTTTCTTATCAGTTTTTAGCTTATCAACAAAGTTAAATACAAGAACAAGCCAGAAAGGGAAAACTTTTCATCACTCACATGAAGTCAAGTTGTCTCAACAGTTAAATAATAAAGTTCACAGGTATTGGTTAACTTTTTGGAATAAACTGAGAAAAAAATCAAAATTTCATTGTTTCCAAAATTCCCTGCCTGCCTTAGATTAAAATACAACATCTTTATGTCTAAAAGTGCAGTGTGATGTGGTGTGCCCAGCAAAGGACGAGACACCTAGGGAATGAAAGCCAAGAGCAAGGTTGAATCTGGGAGCTGCCACAGCCCTCCAGGGGATTAGTACCAAGTCAAAAACTGTTTTTCTCATCTCTTAAGAAAAAAATTAAACATACCATTTTATGGTTTGTGTGTGTGCGTGTGTGTGTGTGTGTGTGTGTGTGTGTGTGGTATCCTGGAAAACAATCTCTAAATTTTATTCCAAGCTTTGTACACACTTCTTCAAATAGTTCATTTAGTCAAAAGTCTTGGGGAGTTCAAAAGCATATTTGCTTGAATTTTAGGCTACTTGAGCATTATCTTCAGGGTACCACCAATCAATTGAATGAACGATACGTTTTCAAAGGGGCAACATGAGAGTTAACAGACACTGGTAAAAGCTTCGAACATAACTTGCATACATACAAAAAGCTTTTAAAGCTATCTTAACCAGTTCCAGAAAATCAGGTAGTTAGCATCCTGTTTTCCATTTTCCTTTTCATTAAATTGTCATCCATCAGCAAATTAACTAAGATAAATAGAGAGCAGTACACCAGATAAAAATAGGAAGGCTACTCAAAAATCATCATTAAGTGCTATGCATGATCCATATTCATCTTGAAAAGTATCCTAAGAAGGAGATAACCAAAAGATCATTTGCTTCTACCATATTGAGTGCCATATCTATCAATTTCTTAACCCTACAAAATAATGATACAAAAATGAATTCTAAAACAAATTTAAAATAAGTTACTAAGATGATTACTATGAATTATGAGAATATCCTAAGATTTATTTTTCTTCTATTATTATACTTTACTTTTCACGCAACAGGAAAGGGCATTATCATAGTTGCTTTGACTATGTGTACAGCCTAGTCTATTTTTTCTATTTGTTTATGATTCATAACAGCCAAATTCAAGGTTCTGTTTACTGTCATTAATTCAGCCAACAGGGGTGTTGGAGAGAACCAGAATGGTACCTAGCAAGAAAAAGAGGAATCTTGTGTACACGCCCTGTAGAAGTTAGTATTTTCCTTCCTACAATACCATATACAATGATTACTATAGCATTTCTTTCCCATGCTTTAAAGGCTACTATAAAGAAATTCAGGAATTTGAAGGTTTTGCAAACTCCAGTTAAAGCAGTATCTCATCTATCAATTGTATTTCCATATTTACACAAGTCCTAGATTCATTCATAAAACCAGGGTTGTCAGCATCTTAATGAGACAAACCTGTTTCCTTTATTGTCTCAACTGGCTTCGCCAAACATATGCATATTCAGCAATTCTACCATCTGTACAGAGAAAGTTAAATGAGGAAAAGTAAGCATCACATTGCCATTATAAATTTTTTGGTAAGCCCTAACGTTACCTACTCAGAGAAAACTCAGTGGCACAATACAGTCAGCAGTGATAATGACTAAATGATGCCTGTCTTTGTGTCCCGCCCCTGGGAACTGCTCTGCACCCCCTCCCAGGTGATGGATGTGTTTCTCTGGGTGCACCAGATTTAGACAGGGGGAAGGATGCAGACTGTAAAATTTGTCAGATCACCAAAGTCGACAAAGCAGTATTTGATCTGCTCTGTAAAAAGCACTGGGGACCCGAACAAAAAGTCATCAGTGGCACAAAATGAAGGTCATCTCCCTACACCGCTAATACATCAAAGCAGGCTCCTATGTCTCCAAGTGAGAGTCACAAATGTGAAGCCTGGAAGAGAGGTTAGAGAACCTGATCAGAAACCACTTCATGAACACACAAATCAGAGAATTTTCTCAAAGGAAAACAGAGTTCACGTCTTGTCATTTATTATCCATACTCTTGAAATTTGATGTCTACTAGAGATTGATGTTCTGAATTACAAAACTTTATCCAGATATTCCACATGGTATGCATTTTCTGACTCATAAATCTGCATGGAAAAACAAACATTTTAAATATGAATGAATTTTCTGTCAATATCTACTTGAAGAAAAATTAAAAGACACAAACAAATAAGCTCCAACTTACTTCTGTCTACCCCTCTTTTTTTTCAAAAAACTGCTTTTTAGTGCCTAAAATCTAAAAATCAATAGTCAATCCCATAGGCTTTTTCAAGACACTAAAAACAATGACTTATTGATAAAATTTTATTAGTATTTATCATTAATATTTATTAGTCCTATAGATTTACAATCTCTAAAAAACTAAAGAGTATAGATTTCATGAACAAATATTATTTTAAGAAATTGTAGTTAAAACATCCCATAAGAAATAGAAACATCCTTGCCAAATAAACAGAAGCAAAAGTTGTGTCTCCTTGTGTCACTACGTAATTTTTAACACTGGCCAAAAACATAAAAGAGCAATATTCATAAAAAACTGATCATCATATTTTCAAACATCTTCAAAGAGAATCATACTGCAGTGTATTTTGCTCTAATTGCTGATTTTTATTATCTCTCACTTTTTTCATTAGGGACGCATGGTCTGAATGTTTTCTTAGAAAAGTTCCACAGAAACTAACAAAAACCAGGGAAGAAAAACTTCGATAATTTCAAAAGAGAAATGAGAAATTTCCTTTTGCTCTTTGAATGTGTGCTCCATGGGAATAATTCTAATCTTTCTACTTACATTGGTTTCCAACCCATTCAGTAACTATGTGTTTTCTAATTAAATGGCACTTCAGTCTTCAAGGAGCATGTATAAAGGACACTCGGACAAAAGCAAAGGGGCGTAGGATCGAGGGTGGGAGGCAGGGATGGGTGGGGGGAGAATGGAGACAACAGTACTTGAACAACAATAAAATAAATAAATAAATAAATTTAGAAAAACAAAGAGTGAAATAAAAATTGGTATTACACTTCTGTTTTCATTTTAAGAAAGTATATTTTTAATCATATCGGAAATAGTTCAGCATTTTTCCAACTGTTGAAAAAAATAGCAAAATATACCCTCAGCCACACATGAATATGTTTTTGCTCTTGGTCTCCCTTCAGGTCCATCTGCAGTCTTGCTGTGCAACAGCTATAGCATAAAAATGTCTATTCTCACATGCTTTTGATATTACACTATTTAATCACATACAGCTGTGGCTTATGAGACTGTTGCAAAACACAATTTTAATGTAGTACTCGAGGCCAATTTTGGATAAACATCAACCATTTACTCTGAATAAGAAGTCCAACACTAAAAAGATTTTTTTTTAAAGGGAAAGAGTGGTTTTCTTAGAATTTGGCGTAAGCATAATTGTGACTGAGCCCTCTCTCTGCCAAAAAGACTGATAATGTCAGAAAGAATTGTGTAAAATCACATTAGTGCAAAAAACGAAGCATTCCAGAATTCTTGGAGCCAGAAAGACCTGGAATGAACTTCGCATCCTCCTTTCTCTTCTTTTGCCTCCTTTCCTGCAAATCGCCCCAACCTCCAATGCTCAGATAGGTTTTATTACTCCATGAAAATAATCTCAAGTTATCATTCTGTTACTCTTTTTCCAAACTGAGAGAAAGTGAAAGAAAAACTGTGTTAGAAAGATACTGTTAAAGGAAATAGACATGGTGTTTTGCTGAAGTTTGGAATTTTTCTGGAGAAAAAATCTGAACCTTTCACATTTCTCCTCCTTTTCGGTAGACACTACACTCAGTGTTCTGAAAACAATGAGTACGTTACAGAAGTGATAAGGCAATCCCGATGATAATAAAGATTTGGGGAAGGATGGAAGAAGGAAGAAAAACAACCAAAAAGGAAGGGTGGCCCCTTGTTTCTGTTTTTCTCTAATCAAAAACAATTAAAATTGTGTACATTCTAAAATGAGAAAAACAAGATTTATCATAGTTTCATGCTATCGTATTACACCCTGAAGCGAAAGAAATATTTGGAATTGCACCTAAAATTTAAATTGCTGAAGGATTTTTAGAAAACCAGTTTTGTATGTTTCAGCCTTTCAAAGGAAAACAGAACTTGGGAGTTTTCAAGGCTGTTCTAAAACTGGCAAGTTACCAACTCTGGCTATCAATGCAAATCTGGGCAGGAAGTACTAAGGAAATTCTAAACTCATTCCCTCCCTCGGCAAGATTTTCTACATTTTCATGTGCAAGAAGTGTGTTAGGGGGTTGTTTGGTTTTTGCAGGATCTGTACATTCACATCTTTAAGAACAGCCTTTGCCCCCCAGGAGCCCCTGTCTCCGTTTGCTTCCCCTCAGCCCTACTGTTCTCAAGAGCTTGCTCTTTCTATGGCACCACCCACTGGGCTCCAGCTAGACTTTTAGAGACGGGCGGCAGTCCAGGCTGCAGATGGTTGGAAATTCAGCCTGAAATCAGTGTGCTGTTGATGAATCACTCCTTACACCTGACCCCAACTTCGCACCAGGCTCTGAACACAATCTGAGTATCACCAGCCAGAGCAACTCTGTCAGGGTCCCAGAGTCTGAAGCCGTTACTTCAAGAGCTTCCGGGGCAGCAGATGGCAAGGCAAGAGACTGATGTAAGAGCAATGTGATTAGAAACCGTGTCCTGGATTGGTAGAAACGTAGTGAACTGGTAAGGATGTGGAAAAGGAAGAGGGACAAGTTTGCTGAGTGTGCTTGGACAAATTTTAAAGTTTTTACGAAGATAACTAAAGTTTTCCAAATATCACATACATAGGAGAGAAGCACCATTGCTCACCTGCAAAATAACAACTCACCAGGCTGCGACCATGTTTTACTGCTTTTAGCTTTTCTAGTTTAACCAGTTTGCTTTTCCGAGAACACCCCTGCCTCAAAATAATTCTCTCAAAATCAGACTGAAATTCATCTTAGATCTCAAAATGCAAAAGCAACAGGTCGGTTGCTTTGAATGGGCGGTGACAAAATTCTTGAGAAATATTAGGTTACAACTCAATCAAACATCATTATGTAAATCATCACTAAGCTAATGAACAATTTTTTTGATCCCCTTTCTCTAAAAGCTGCTGATTATTCTGGGTGGATTCCCAACAGCAAATTTCTTTAAATGAAACTCATGCTGTTTAATCCAGTTATGGCTCTTATTTAAATATTATGAAATGTCACCAAGATATCTTCATTACTTCTTAATCAAAAGCAATACTCGCCTTTTGAAATTGCTTCTCTGGCTAGGAAAAAAAATTGATCAAAAGGAAAATTAACAAATGGCAACTTTTAATGCGAGGTCTGGCAGAGTAAGCATCTTTGACAACATTGCTACAAGGTACAGCTACAAGTCAGCCACTGAATTTCCATTTTATAGAACTTACAAGTGAATTTTTCTAATAAAACATTTTAAGCCTCTGGAAAATTATTCAAAGGGACAAAAACATAAATATCTTCTTTCTATTTTTAAAAACATTTAAGCAACAAGTTAAGAGATGGCCTTTAATGTAATGGAAATCAAGAGGAGCAGAGAAGTCAGGGAAGTGTCCCAAGCTTTTTTAAAACTTTAATTACGCTTGAAAAACATTTGTATTGACTTCGAAATCTCATTTTCACTTTGTTTTATCATAAGAAAATAGCAACTGCACCTGATACACATATTTAAGTGGAATGAGAAGGTTCAGTAGTTTTGCATTTTCTGAATGAATACAATAGACATTACAGTTCTTTAAAATCCCATGAAGATTTTCCACTCAAAACTAATGTCAACACATAGCTTTTGTGGGTTAGTAAAAAAGAAATCACCTGAATTCAGAGGACAGTTGAATGTGATATCACCAGAGTATAACTATCAACCATAGATTTCTAATCGTATCAACCATAAATATTCTGTATATGTCAGCATCACGTTAAATAGCTATGATTTTTAAAATAAGATTATAACTACATGCTAAGTCTAGAAGAACACAGTGGCTTTTACAAATTCATCTCAACATACAAATAAATATAAGGAGAATGTAGATCCTTCCAAATTATTACAGGGTATACTTTGAGATGTAAGTGTGAAAAGGCCAAAAAGTGATATTGAAACAACCGAGTGGCTTTCACGATATACTGGGACACGACAGCACCTTTCTATGTGGTCTTCATGCTGTCAGAAAGTCTCCACCTTTTAAAATACAATTGCACATTGACCCTTCTTCCCATTCTTGTGTGACCGAGTTTCAAAACAGGGCACGTGTTCACATCTTCAGCTTCCAGGAATGTCATTAATGTCTGTCACTTCAGAGCCGCGGTAACAATATTCGACAACTTCACAGCACGGCCGAAATTTTACAACATAATAATCAATAGGAATTACCATGATAGCCGAAGTAGCTGATCTTATATTCCCTACCACCCTGATCTGATTACCCCAATATCAGCTTAGGTCGCCTAATGGATCTAACTTCTTTAAAAATGTTCCAGAAGTTGATGGCTTAGACTAGCTTGAAAGTAACAAGATCCAGATGCCGCCTGTCTACACAACACTAAACTACATAGGACCCCAAAACAGCTTTTAAAAAAAAACTCCCTCTGTATTTTTCAGTCTCTCCTCTCTTCCCTCCCACTCCACTTTCCCCTTTATTACAATCACACACACACACACACACACACACACTTTCTACCAGTGGGGCTCATCCAGCATCCTGTGTCTTTAATGTAATGTACATGACATTATTTCCTGGTAGTAATAGGTTAAAAGAAATCTCAAGCAGAAAGGCAATTATTCCATTCATTTTGATCTAAAGTTTCTTTTCTAAATAGACTGCCTAGTAGAACACAAGGACCAAAGCGAGAGTGTGAATTTTGAAACACGGAAAAATTTAGCCAAATGAGTAAAAGGGATGGAATGTCCGATATTTTTCATGCAACCCTTGATTTTGTTGTTTTCGTTTCTTGGGGGGGATGAGAAATGACCGTAAATTTCCCCCTTTTAACTTGTCCTTGCTTTGCCATTTCCTCAAGGAAGGCAGGCAGCATTCCCCTCCCAATCCCCAAAGAGTTAAAACTCAAGGCACTGGAGCAGAAGGGCTGGTCTATTTAAGCAGCAGCAGCACAAACTAAATGCTCACAAAGGCAAAAAGCAATGTGAGTCGACCTTGGAGGGGCAGGGCAAATCACAGAGCGATGGAAAAAGGAAGAAAGAAAAAAGCAGCAATCTTTAATGTAATATTGAAAGTCTGCAGCCTGGTCTGGTTCACAAATAGGCATTGTTGGATGAGACAGAATAAATGAGAGATAACTACAGCATGAATTACTAAAGCCTAATCACATCAACCAGTCCTGGTGACAGCCCAGATCACTCAGGCACGCCTTGTGCACACTCGGCATATTTATCTATTAAGACTGTGGAGCCTGGCTAACGCAATACAAAATAATATGATCTGTAAAGAAATATAATCCATGCATTCAAGGTGGGAATTCTACAGACGTTTCCCCCCCCAAATCAAGTCCAATTTAATTGACAAATTGGAGCAGTGATATCACACCTGAGAGCCCTTCATGTGTGAACTGCAGGATAAAGTTCATAGCTGGCACTGCCCACGGCTCAGTTGCTCGCCACTGGCCCCCTAACGATCACCTGAGCACACACTAAAGCCTGAAGTATTTAACCAATTCACGTCCAATTACCATGCGTTACATTTCATCCCGTCTCACAACCTGGGCCTTCTGATGGCAGGCAGCACAGACAGAGCTCCTAAAACTCAAGAGCGTGTATTGTAAACCTCCACAATTCAGTTCCTAGCATCCTGATCATCCACCATATGAAGTAAAAAATGTAAGGCAAATTACACAAAAATGCACCCAAACAAACTCCAAGAGACTTTACTTAACTGTCGTACACCTTCCACAGCCTTCTTTTATTTTATACCCAGCAATGAAAAGTTTGAGTTACCCCCACCCTGGTGTGTCCTATCCAGTGGGAAAAACCCTCTTAGAGTCACAAACAAAGAAGAGCTCGCTGGAAAAGCCCCGAAAATTGTACTCTTTTGCCTGATCATCACTGTTAGGGTCTCCTTTCTAACAACCCTGCCCATCTGCAAAGGACTTTACAGATATCAGGAACATTTATGCTGCCAAATAACAACAAAGGAACTCAAGTGAAACTATTATCTCTCCTTAAAGAGAAAGCCACAATTCCTTTCTTCTTCCAGTCTCCGCTGCCTTATTACCTCCATTGGTATGTCACTAATTTCAAAGAAGCAGGAAGAAGTGATGGGGCGGGGGCTTAAATAATAATTCACATGCCTGTTTCCCATCCCAAGTGCAGGAGGACAGCACACTGATGCGAGGCTGTGGGTCGAGCCATACCTTGGTTTGGAGATAATGAGGATAGTAGTAAGTGTACTGGGGGTACATTTGTGGCTGATCCAGGCGTTTGCCCATGTAGCTGGAATCTTTATCTCCGAGGCAGGGAACTGGATGAAGGGTATAGTGCCCCAGGCCGAGCTTCCTCTTAAACCACTATTCCTGACAGTCCCGATGACTGATGAGGCTTCCGAGATTCCTGTCTTCCACCACTCGCTAGTTCCAACACAGCCAGAATATAAAAAAGAAACACACCAAAAAAAAAAAAAAAGAGGAGATGGGGATCCGTAAGGAAAAAAAAATCCACACAGCTTCCCCAGATCTTGTCTGCCTTCCCCCCAGCGGCCAGGGTCCACTTGGGATGAGGCAGTTTGTTCCCTACCAGGCTGTCTGTGGTGATGTCAATTGCCAGCGTTTGTAAAGGGAAAAAAAAAAAAAAATCAAAGTCCTTTCAGCATAACTCCGAATCCTTGCAGATCAGCTTCCTGTCTCCTGTTTGTCTCTTTCCTCACCTTAAAGAAAAAGCAAATAAAAGGGGAAAAAAAGAAAGAGAGAAAGAGAAAGAAAGAAGAAAAAGAAAACAGGGGAAAGAAAGAAAGAAAAAAGAAAGGGGAAAAGAAAAAGGGGAAAAAAAAACCCTTGCACAGCTTAGTTGCTGCTGTCTCCCTCCCAGAGTGACATGGTGATCGGGGCTTGTCCTGTCCTTTCATTCACTTCCCCTCCTTCCAGCCGGTGGGTGGAACCGAGAGAGCCTCTCCAGGGAGCAGCGTACGCAGTCCAGAAGGCTGCAGTATTTCCTCCAAGAAAAAAAAAAAAAAGGCTGCTTCAACCCCTGCTGCAAGCAAAGTTCCGATTCCCTCTGCTGGCTATCTCGAATAGCAAAGCGATTTTTGCAGGGAAGCTGCTGCCACTGGAACTGAACCGGGGAACTCAGATGCGGGCGGTGGATTATTTCTTATCCTTCCCTCCATCTACTCCACAGAAGAGCTGCCTTCTTTCCTTTTTGTGCCAAGTTTCAAGGTAAGCCAAACTGCTAAACAAAACACTGAAGACCGTGGGAGGGAGGAGAGGACGGACGAACGGAGGAAGGAAGAGAAAGGGGGGGAAAAAAAAATCAAGGAAGAGGGACTAACCTTGCTGGTTAAAATGTAAAAAGTATGTCCCGGCTGCTTTCAAAACCTGTTAACACACTAAAGCCAGATGAATCCAAGAACCGGTTTAGAAACTAATGTTTTACTTCTTGGAAGACGTGGAGGATGCTAAGTATTGAGGAAATTCTGAGTCTACGGCAGGACTACTGTTAACAAGCTGTGCCTCACAGATCACAGCGACCAACCTATCACGACAGGAATAGCCGTTCTTCAATAGTCCTTCCATCCTATTTGTAAATATCCGAAGAGATGTTCCCTCCAGTTTGCGAACTTCTTTTTAAATAAAAGCACTGGTTCTCTCATTGTCTATCTCTTTATGATTATTTTGATCATGGATGCTCTAATCGCTTTGCTGATATCACACACGCACGCATGCACACACACACAGAACAAAAATCATAATTACTTGGCAAAGTTTTCCCCCACCAATAGTAAGTGATATTCTGACATGTCAATCAGCAGCTGCATTATAATATGAATTGTTTCCAAGAAAATATATTTTCTTAAAGGGTCTCTTTTCAAGGCTGGCAAGGCTAAAATTAGCCTCGCCAGCTGTGTTTTGCTGGGAGTGCTCATGCATGCCCGAAGCGTGGGCAGGCCAATACCGAGCCGCTCTCTACTTTGTCAAGTCGGCTCTGTTTTCCCCAGCCCAGAGTCGCCCCTTTAGAGAGAAAGTTCTTGGTACAAATCCAGTTTGCTAGGCAAGAACAGCGCTCGGGCGCAAGGCACAATATGGTGTTCATCCATGGACAAGCCTTAAGGCCAGCGGCTTCCGCTTGGGGGTCTGGTTTCTGGAAGCTGTGTGAGTGCTTGCTTGTTCCTTGGAGAAAGATAAGGGTGGTGAGTAAATAGTTTTATGTTTGACTGCTGACAAGAACAACAATCAGAAGGAAGGAAGGAGAGAGGGTGGGAGGGTAGGAGTTAGGAGCCCCGAGAGCCCTGTAATTGAGGAAATGAAATCAACTCCTCTGATGTTTACATGTGTTATTCTGGGCCTCAGTTGTCCCATCTGGAAAATGAAAATACTGCCAACTTGCCTGAATGAAGGGGGCGGACTACATCAGATACTAAATAAACATCCCATTGATTTAAAAATCCTTCAGTGGCATCTCCTGCTCAGTCTATAGAGCCTACTCCTGGAATAGTGTACGAGAGACTGGAAAGCCCCACTTCCTCCTTCTGACTCCGATGGCAAACTCTGCACCTTATCTTCTATACCTGAGTCATGCTGAATGTTTTTAGGACTGGAAAGTGCTAGCTCAGGACCTTCTGTCATTCCCTCTAACCACAGTGTTCTCCCAAATCCGCTTTCACGTCCCTCACTCTTCAGCCCAGCCTTTAGGCCTCAGCATGGATATCAGCTCCTTCCAGTAGCTTTCCCTGAGCCCCTGCTACCCCACTGCACCTTGTATTTGCCCTAATATCGTGTTTATCCTATGTAATTTCCTGTTAATTGCAAGTCGCTTCTATGATCCTCTAAAAGCATCAGGAAAAACAGGGATGTAGGAGTTCCCATTATGCTGGTTAACTTCCTATTTCTAAAACTGGTACAGTGTCCAGCATACGTGGATGCTTTGTAAATGTTTGGTGAATGAGACATCTTAAACATGGTAATTCCAACACCATTCATAACCTTCTTTCAGTCCATTACAGTACATTTCTGGGTGCAGAAGATGTGGTGATACATGGATCAGAACAAGGCCCTTCCCTCGGAGATTGTATGTACCAGTCAGGGAGATAAACAAAGGAATGAGCAAGGTATAAATGGGCAATGTAAGATCACATGACATTAGTGCTGCTACAAAATATAAAGCTGAGTAAAGAAAGTAAGAATCACAGGGATTCCATCTTCAATGAGATAATGGGACCTGCTCTCTGAGGAGCAGCTCTGGGGTTAAAAGAAAGGGGTCACCCTGCCCTGGGTGTTGGATCCTGGGAGAATACAGATCGTGAAAGCCCTGGCTCCTACCCAAACTGCCTTGGTTCCAGTCCTGCCTCTGATGGATCATTGTGCCCCCTTTTATTCCCATCCATTAATGCTGCTACCCACTTCAAGCAGTCACCTTGAGAAGTCGCCTAATAAACGTGTAAAGTAGACATAATACCATAGAACATATTGGATGTGTTCAAAAAATGTCAGCCTGCATCTGGGGAAAGAGTATCCCAGGCAGAGGGAACAGCAAGTACAGAAAGCCTGGCAACAAGAGTACATCTCCGGAATGTGTGAGAAATGATGCAGGGGCTAGAATGCACCAAGAGAGGAGTCAAGATTATAAAAATGAAGCTAGAGAGGTACCTGGAGCCAGACTGGAAGAGCCTGGGTGTACACTTGGTATGGAAAGCTTAAATTAGGGACAGTTGACAGTCAACAACCAGGACTGTATCCAACTATTCTGACTCTACGTCTAGACAACTTCAGCTATAGAATGCAGTCCTCCTAAATGGCCTATAGTGGCTCCTCCAAATTCTGAGACCTGTACCATCAGGATCCGAGATCGCCTATGCCAAGTTTGCTCCCTGGGACAAAAGGCATCAGGGTTCTTTTATTAATAACTGATCTAGATACTGCTTGAAGCAAAAAGAATACTGTCTTATTTACAAATAAAAGGCAAAATGAGTCCTCAACCCAAGCGATAGCCCACTTACTTGTAAAGATCCCAGCATGTGTTGATGCTCTCAGCGATGTCTACACAAATGGCCACTTTTTGAAAGGCTATTTCTTCTATTTCATTAGATTATTGTTATGTTCTGTGCATCAATTGTCATTAGCCGAAAACCATTCATTGAACATTTAAAGCTTTTCTTAAATAATGCAGACAGTTTCCTATTTGTAGGAACTGTAAAACCCATGTCTATTTGTATTTTTTAAAAAATGTTCCCCCCAGATACCAGTAGCCATGGCAATTTGGGAGGGAAGATACTCATGTTGGAAATAGTTTTTATATCATGTCTGCTCTGTTGAAGCAGCACTGTTTTCCATTTATACGATCAAGTTAAGGTAGGAGGTAACTAGCTTAAGGCACGTTCTCAATCTGAAGCCAACTGGGTCCCATTTGCCAACTATCCCCCAAATTCCGTACAAATTCAAGAGTACCAAACTGCAGCAAAGGGCACAGACTCTTGCAGATTCATGTGACTCACAGCACCAGCTGGAGAGGTAGTCATTTGACAGGTTCTTCGTTGACGGGAATGAGGTGCTAGGAGAAGGGATGGTTCTGAAATGAGGGTGGAAATGGAGATTCTCTTTCTCTTCTCATATGCCCTTGACCTATCCACTCAAGGAAAATCTGAGTCCTTTTGGGGCCAAATTTATTTTTTAAATTACAAAGACTTATTCAAAAGCAAAGGAAAAGTACAGATACAAGAAAAAATAATTGTACTAGCTTTGAAAGCATGTATACTGTTTTATCTTCAAGAAGACATTCATGGCCTTGAATAATTTTTTTTATAATTTGGCATTTTCTTCCTTCTTTACTCAAATTTGTGAATTCCTTTTCAACACAGAAATTTCCGAAGAAGTATTA
>VMDR010013153.1:0-25417 GCA_007922815.1 Macrotus californicus | reverse complement strand
ACAACAGACACTCAATAGTTGGCCTTTTGAAAATACTAATAAAATTGATAAACCTATACCAAGACAAACTCAGATAAAAAGAAAACTCAATTTACAAATAACAAGAATGAGAGAGGGGTAACATTATAGATTCCAAAGATACTAAAAGAATATTTAGATTATTTCATGAACAACTTTATGCCACTATATTCAGTAACTGAAATGAAATCAAATTTATACATTTATTGAAAAGCACAACTTGTTAAAACTGGCTCAAGAAGAACCAGATAATATAAATGTCCTCATATAGACTAAAGAAATTGAATTCATAATCAAAACATTCTCACAAAGAAAACTAATCAGATGGCTTCACTAGTAAATTTTATCATATTTAAAGAAGAAATATTAGTAATCTTACAGAAGCTTTCAGTAAATAGAAGAGGGAAGGAACACTTTGACACACAGCTTATGTTACTGCATGCTACCAAAACCTGATTAAGTTATTATAATGTAGAAATATTAGAAACTAGTATCTCTCATGAACATAGATACATAAATTCTCAGTCAACAAAATATTAGCAAATCAGATCCAGCAATACATGAAATGGTACTACTTTATAGCCAAATGAGTATTGTTCCAAAATGTAATGGTGGCTTAACATTACAAAAAAATACATCCATGTAAATCATCACATTACAAGAATAAAGGGGCAAAACCATATGATTTTATCAATAAATAAGGAAAAAGCATTTGACAAAATTCTGACAAAAACTCTCAGCAAACTAGGAATAAAAGTGAACTTACATCAATCTAATAAAGGCCATCTACCAAAAATCTACACTTAATATTATATTTATTGGTGAATTATTGAATGCCTTTCGATTGAGAACAAAGCAGAGCTGTCTTCTTTAACCACTTCTATTCAATACTGTATTGGAACTTCTAGCCAATGCAATAAGTCAAGAATAAGAAACAAAAGGCAAGAAACTTGGGAAGGTGTAAATAAAGCTGCTGTTATATTCACAGGCAATGTAACTATGACCTTGAAAATCCTAAGCTATTTACCAGAAAAATAACCAAAATCCTGTTAGAATATGTGCATTGAGCAAGATTGTAGTACACAAGGAAAATATTCAAAAATAAATAAATCTGGCCCTGGCTGGGTGGTTCAGTTGGCTAGTGCATCGTCCCAGTCCACAAAGGTTGTGGGTTCAATCCCTGGTCAGAGCACATACAAGAATCCACCAATGAATGCATAAATAAATGGAACAACAAATCAACGTTTCTCTCTCTACCTCTCTCAAATCAATAAATAGAAATTTAAAAAATATTCAAAATAAATCTTTCTATGTACTACCAATAGATTCAATAAAGAATGTACAAGACTGTTACATGAAAAACTACACAGTATTACCAGGTTAAATTTTAAAATATCTAAATTAATGTAGAGATATACCATGTTTATGAGCTGGGAAACATTTTTAGAATAATTCTTCCAAAATTTATCTAATCATAATTCTGCTTTCTTGATAGAAATTGATAAACTGAATCTAAAGTAGATCCTAGAATACCCAAAAGAGTTTTTCCTCAGAAAAACAAAGTTGGGAGACTCATAGGGCCTGGTTTCAATATTTACTGCAAAGCTGTGGCCATCCAGACCCTGTGATGCCGACTTAGCAATGGACATCGAGATCAGTGGGAGAGAAACCCACAAACGTGAACGTGTGTGAGGCTTTTGAAAAGACGTCAGACGATTCAATGAAGAGGTAATTTTTTGAACAGATGGTGCTAGAGTAACTGTGTATCTGGACAGTAAAAGAATGAACCTTGAGCCCAGCCCCACACGACAAAAGTGCATTTGAAACGAATCAGAGACTTAAGTGTGAAAGTTAAAACCTCTGCGACTCCTATAAGAGGACACAGAAAAATATCATTTTTAACCTTCATCAATAAAAAGTCCTGTTCTTCAAAAACAACTAAAAGAAGAGAAATATTAACCTTTTGTTTTATTGAATTAAAATGCCACAGAAATGCTGATGTAGTCTTGGGAGATAAAATACTTTTACAAAAAGGCAAGTAGCACACTGAGAGAAAATATTCACAACACATGTATATGATGAACATTTTGTATCCAAAATATGATCTCGGATGTTTATAGTGCCTCAGTTTCTTTTTTCCTTCCCAAATCTGGAAACAATCTAAACGTCTGTCAGCAAATGGACTGATAGACTTCTTGTGGTATACAATGAACTGTTCAGGCATGAAACGTAATGGACTAATGAAACATGGAGCAGCAGGCATACCCCTCTAAAACATACAGTGAGTAAAAGATGCCAGATACATGTATGTACTATTTCATTTACATGAAAATTTAGAACATGCAAAACTATCTTACATGAGTGAAATCAGATTAATGGTTGCCTGGGCAGGAGGTCTTGGGGGTGGGGGCGAAGCGGGGGTGGTAGTTGGGTGGGTTTCCTGCAAAGTGACACAAAGCATGTTCTGGGGTGATGGATACTTTCTACTGTAATTGGGGTGTTAGTTACAAGGTATATTCATTTGTCAAAACACATCAAACTTGATGTATGCATTTTACTAAGTGTTAATTTCAATAAAGTTGACTGAAAAAGTTCAGTAAAATAGCAGGAAAAATTTTACCAAAATTTTTTTAGATATACTGAGATGTATCAAAATTAATAACTATATGTTATTTCCCAAATTACACAGAACCAGATACTAAATGGAAGAAACATTCACTGACCACACACTTGGTACCCATTCATTCACTGTGTGAGGCACCGTAAAGTCAAAAACTACTTGTCAGACGGCCAGTGCTTCTTATCACTCCGCACAGTCCAGATAAAATGTGTGCAGAATTCACTGAAGAGCTGTGACTAATGCAGGACAACATCGTCCACTGACATGACGACGTTGTTAGGAACAGTTCTGCTACTCTCAGTTAGCACCTGTCGGAGCTGTTAAAGTGATGGTGAAATGATCAAAATTAAGACAGCAGAAGGAAAGATTTTACACTCATATGGCATTTAGGACTGCCACACTATTACATCATTCTTAGGTTATTGAGACTTTACTGAATGATATCTCCATGTTTTATTGGTTAGAAATTACACAATACTAGGATGGGAAACTTTGAGTAGCCTTGATTTAGAATGGGGAAAAGAAAAACATTTTCCGTTCTTTAAGTTCCATAAAATTCTAATAATCCAAAGCTCCTTGAACTTTTCTTTCTACTTTGCCCTAATCTCATATCGCGATAGTCTGAGCTTGAATGGCGAAATGTAAATGTCATTCAGGACCAATTGAATACCACTTGTATTTGCATTCTTTAAAAAGTAGAAAAACATTAACCTTTTGTTTTATTGAATTAAAATGCCATAGAAATGCTGATGTAGTCTTGGGAGATGAAGTACTTTTACAAAGAAGAATAGCTGTCATTTATGAAACACAAAGAACACTTACTTGATAGGATGCCTTCTGACAAAAAGCAGATTGGTATTCTCATCATAGAAAAGGCATTATTAAAAAAAAAATCTAGCCTAGACCTCTGAGATTTGAATAATTTAAAGCTGCATTTGGTGCAATTTGAATTTTTCTTTAGGGAGGCAAAGTTAAATACCTTTAATTTGTTCTAATTATTTCAAATTTGCAAGTTAATTATGGCTGATCATTAAATAACAAAAAGGACTATCATCTCCACAGAGTTTTACCTCCTACCCTCTGCATTACTTAAGCTAGATTTTAGTATGCATGAATTAACTTTCTAAATAATCACACAATTTAACTAAATGGCTCAGTAAAATGAGCTCCGATCCTCAGAATAAGCATTAATGGACATTAGAAATACTATTGGGACTCCTGTTACTTACATTGTAAGTATTTTTAATGGGGCCTTATTTACTAATTTTTGTGTACTGTTCAAGTCAGAAATACATATGTATATATTGCAGGAAAAGTTCAGTCTTTGAGACAGTAAAAACAAATGTCCATTTAACACCAACTAAATTCATTTTGACATTATGCAGGGATGTGCTGATGGATTTTAACTTGCTTCAGCTGTTCATCTCAATGAATCAATCCAGCACAAGTGGTCTGCTTGGTCTGTAAATGGAATATTATGGATCCACTGATGGGCTGAGTGATTCAAATAGCAAAAGGACGTCCAATAGGCTAGTTAACTAAATTTATTACCAACTAAAACATGGTTTTAGGTGAGTGATACAGTAGAGAAGGAATGAACTGCAGATGAGGAAGTGAAAGTGGAGAGAAAGGACAGTGTGGTTCAATGGTAAGGCAAAAAAATAAAGTCAGGAGTGCTTTGGAGGAGAAGAATCATTGAGGATATAGAAAAAGAGCCTGAAGAGCATGAAAAGAGGTTCTGACACAGTGACATTGTTGAGAAAAAGGAGGGAAATGTGAATGAGGCACTGATGCAGGAGACATGTGGGCTGGAGATCTCTGCGGGACCTCTGGGCAGTGATGCCCAACCGGCCCTTTAAAATAGGAGCTCTGGAGAGAGGTCAGTGCTTCGTACAAAGACGTGACCCTCACCATGTAGTTTAAGACTAGGGCAGACCTCACTTTTAGTGAAGGTACACTTGATACTTGAAGATGTCACCAGATCTTAATTTGCTCCTTCACTAAAGGGAATATAGCTGAAATCTCATTAATTATAATACCTTTATTTTAATTCTCCCCAGAAAAAGAAGCAACTGGGGGGAGTTAAGAAGAAGGGGACGGTGGTGAGGCTATAACTGAAGGGGAACCACCAAACCGCCCATTTAGAGTTCTGTCGCCCTGATTTTCGGAATTTCTCTATGGTCTTCAAAAAGAAAATGGCTCTTCAAAGTCAATTATATTTCAATGTAAAAGGAATATTTTTTAAGTTTCTAAAAGCATGTAACAGAAGATTAACAGGTAGAATGATGAAAATGATAGCTTAATATAAACTAAGAAGTATAACGAAAGTATGAATACTGTGCATACACAGTTTCCAAAGGGCAGATACCATGTCCTATTTTTCTCTGAATCCCCAGCAATGTCTTCCATGGAGATGCAAACAGGGAAGAGGTCCAATATATATCTACTGAGAAAACAATTACAATTTGAAAGGTATTTTTAGGATTAACATAACAGAACTCTGAATTAGTTAACTGTTATCTCTTCTTCGCATTGTGGACCTTTCACAGTCATTCCTAGATCTATCATCCATATTTTCAGTTCATCAAAGCATGTATGGATGAAGCTTAAAAAATTCTACGGAAGATGAGACATTATGAAGACATGTTTATAGTATGCGAAAAAAATCTTGCAAACGAGCTGTGACTATAATACATTTTAGAACTCAGGCCAATCCACACCAAGGTATCAGAGACCTACAAAATTTACTGGAAATGTCAAAACAGTGGTCAGTTAAGGACCGAGGCTGAAAATCCCCCTAAAGAAAACCGAAGTCCAGGGCGAATCAACACAGCGGCAGGGCACTATTGAAGACATAAGGTGAGGCCGGCCCACGCCTGTGCTGTCTCTAAAGCAGTGGCTCTCGAAGTGTACCCAAGGGTGTCAACAACACTTTTGTGATCATACAGAGATGTGACTATCTTTTCACTCTCAGTGTCCCCTGAGTGTGTAGTGAAATCTTCCAGGAATACACGACATGTGATGCCGTCACAGATAGAATGCGAAGCACATGTGAGAAAACTGCTATCTTCTATCAAGCCAGACATCAAAAAATTTGCAAGAATGTAAAGCAATGATACTCTTCTCACTAAAATTTTATGTTTTGGGAAATACAGTTTTCATAAAGATATATTATTTATATCAATATGTGATGAGTTTACTATTATTATTCTTAAATAAATATTTAAAATTTTTGTTTTAATATTGACCTCCCATAGTAAACATTAATAGAAATAAACTACATTAAATAGATATACATAAAAGCTCTTTTGGGGGGGTCAATAAAATTTAAGAGTATAAAGGGGTACTGAGATCAGAATGTTTGAGACCTTCCACTGCATCTACAATGAAAAATGATGAAAGCATGGAAATAATTACCAACATATGTTTGGGAAATTGAATGTGGCCTCAACGGGAAAGATGCCAGAGAATCAATGGCAGAAAAAAATTTTCTTGCAAAATTTTTCTTAAAGGTTTATTGTAGTCTCATTTGAGAGAGAGTGGGGAAGGGAGGGAGAAAGACAGGAAGAGAAGTGTCGCTGTGAGAAGGAACATCAGTTGTCTGCCTCTCACACGTGTGCAGACTGGGGACTGATCCCACAACACAGGCATGTGCCCTAACTGGGAATTAAACCAGCAACCCTTTGCTTTGTGGGATGGTGCCCGGCCAACTGAGCCAGACCAGTCAGGGCACAAATATTTTTTTATTAAAAAACTAGCATACAGTAAAAATGACTTTTTTGGTGGGTATACAGTTCTATGGACTTTAACAAATATATAGATTCTTTTAACCATCACTACAATCAGGAAGCAAAATAGTTCCATCATCTTAAAAAAAACTCCCTCTGCTATTCACACCCTCCTCCCACCCCTAACCTCTGACAACCACTGATATGTTCTTCATCACTACTGGAAAAGTTTTGTCTTTTCCAGAATGCCATGTAAATGGAATCAAACAGGATTCGGTTTTTTCTTTTAAGATTGGCTTCTTCCACTCAGTACAATGTCTATGAGAGCCATCTGAGCTGTTGCGTCCATCAATAGCTCATTCCTTCGTACTTCTGAGTTATATTCCAGTGTACTGACTTACCACAGTTTACTTATTCATCAATCCACTAAATGGCATTTGTGTGATTTCCAGGTTTTGGCAACTGCAAATATAATTACTAGACATTTCATGTAACTATAGGAAGCTCCCAAACTTTAGTCAGAAGGTAAAGTAGGAAGTCTAGCTCTTACCACTTGATAATGCCATGTTTAAAAAGAAGTCCTTGCTCCTTCATTTTCAACAAAAGTTTTGTGACAAACTTTAAAAATACCAACTTACACCATACACAAAAATAAATTCAAGGTGGATAAAAGACTTAAATATACACAATGACACTGTAAAAGTCCTAGAGGAAAATATTGGCAGGAAAATCTCAGATATTCCATGCAGCAACATCTTCACTGATGTTGCTAAAGCAAGGGTCATAAAGGAAAGAATAAACAAATGGGACCTCATCAAATTAAAACGCTTCCACATGGCTAAAGAAAACAGCATTAAAATGAACAGAGAATCAAGCATATGGGAAAACATATTTGCCAATGACACCTCGGACAAGGGTTTGATCTCCAAAATATATAAAGAACTCATACAACTCCACTCCAGGAAGACAAAAAATCCAATTCAAAAATGGGCAAAAGACTTGAATAGACACTTCTCCAAGGAGGACATACAGAGGGCCCAGAGACATATGAAAAGATGCTCAGCATCACTAGCCATCAGAGAGATGCAAATTAAAACCACCATGAGATGCCACTTAACACCAGTCAGAATGACCATCATAAACAAATCAACAGACAAGTGTTGGAGAGGATGTGGAGAAAAGGGAACCCTAGCGCACTGTTGGTGGGAATGCAGACTGGTGCTGCCACTGTGGAAAACAGTATGGAATTTCCTCAGAAAACTAAAAATGGAATTGCCTTTTGACCCAGCAATTCCACTGTTGGGATTATACCCTAAGATCACTGAAATACCAATCCAAAAGAACTTATGCACCCCAATGTTCATAGCAGCACAATTGACAACATCCAAATGCTGGAAGCAACCTAAGTACCCATCAGTCAATGAGTGAATCAAAAAACTATAGTACATTTACACAATGGAATACTATGCAGCAGAGAGAAAGAAGGAGATCCTACCCTTTGCAACAGCATGGATGGAACTGGAGAGCATTATGCTAAGTGAAATAAGCCAGGTGGTGAGAGAGAAATACCACATGATCTCACCTTTAACTGGAACATAATCAACAAAAGAAAACCGCAAACAAAATACAACCAGAGACATTGAAATTAGGAACAATCTAACAAAGGCCAGAGGGGAGGGAGGAGGGAACAGTGTGGGGAAGTGTTTCCAGGAAACACTATAAAGGACACATGGACATAACCAAGGGGGAGGGTGGGAGCAAGGGAGGGAGGTGGGATTGGTTAGGGTGGGGGGAAAATGCAGACAACTGTAATTGAACAACAATAAAGTAATAAAGTCTTTAAAAAAATACCATCTAAAGTTCTAGAGATCAGACTATATATCATCTATTGTACATTAAGGGAATGCTTACTGACTGTTTTTTGAAGGAAAGTCAGCACACCTTCAAATAAACTCCTTGAAAATGTATCAGGAGTTCCAATTCCAATTCGCCTTTCCCTTCTGCCCATTCAAGAGACTCCCATTAACATCACCTGATCAATCAACAAGCATCACAAAAATAACCCATTTACTGGTATTTACAAACTCAAGTGTTTCAAGGTCTGACTACTGAGTAAAACAACTAGCAAGAGGCCATAGCAAGAGGCTTCCTTGTCTCCTTGGACCCAATAGAGCAGAGGATCTCCTTCTGGGGCTTTGATTATTGTATACAGAACAACCAAGCTGGTAACCGGAGACTTGGAATCAATAAACCTTCTATAAAAATATGGGGGGGGGGGTACCAGCATGCTACAAGGCCTTTTATGTTTTCATACACTCAACATGACCATAAGTACCCACACAGCATTCTCTACCACAGGGACTTCAGAACTGCTCACAGCCATTCATAGCAGGCAGCTTTCTATATATGAATAGCAATTTGGAAATCCATTTTTTTTTTTGCCAATAAGACCTATTCATAGAACCATCATCCACTGAAGTAAATAAGAATGTAATAGAAAGCTGAGTAAAAAGAAAAGAATAGCATTTTAGATGGATTCAAAGAAAACACTTAAAAAGACTCATAATTAGAGCAGCGAGGTTTGAACTATAAAATTGTGGATTTTTAAAAATAGTTTAGGCCATACCCTGGTACCCATTTGACCCAGAACCCTTCAACAGATGAAAAGCCCTGGAGTATAAGGATAAAATAAAAGCCTTAATTACCCCAGTGTGACAAGTTTGAAGGAAATCAAGCACACTACTTAATGTTAATAGTTATATAGCATTTACACAAAGATAGACCTTTGCATGTTTTTCTCATATAATGTTTGTTGCTATTGGCATTACTGTGTAGTTACCAAATGAGCCATAGTTTTAAAATTCTGCAATTTAAAACTGGTCTCTGTTGAGCTGTGCTGCTTTGCAAAAAGGCTTCTGTGCAGTAAGTGTGTTTCATCAAAGGCCTCGCTGCTAGGTGCCATGCTGTACGCTTGCAGGAGAAAAGGGAGAGGAAGGAGCAGGGAGCTGCTAAGTGTGAGTATACAATAACCACTTGGCCATGAAAAGCAAGCCATGACAGCGTATTCTTTCTGTTAGCTCATTAAGATACAGACACAAGCTCCTTTTTCTTTCTCTCTCTTTTTTTTTTTTTTTTTTTTACATTGCCCAAAGGCTCTGCAAACAGAATCAAATGATCAGAAATCATGGTTCAGAAGACTGACTTCAGATAGCACTGCTCAGCCACCTGTGGCACACAGACACTCTGGAGAGCAAGGACAATTTTGATACTACTTTGAATCTCTAGTGGCCATAAAAATGTGCAAAAATTCTTTGTTAATGATAATAACAGCAGTATTATAACAAAATGTTTTCTGAACACCAGTTATATTAGAGCAGGATATGCGAGGCATTACCTAATTCCCACAACAAGCACAATCTGAGCAAGGAAAGAATCGTGTCTACCTGGTTCCCCAACCAGAGAGCAGCACCTTGGAGCTTTCTGAAAATACAGACTCCTAGGCCCCCTCCACAGAATTGGGATTTGATAGGCTGAAGTTGAACATACTTGTTTTTCCCTTATTTCTCCTATAACATGGATTTCAGTTTCCATAGCTCCATGGACTAATAATACCTATTTAAACACTGTGTTAGCTGCATCCCACAGGTTTTTCTATGTTGTATTTTCATCTTCACTCAGTTCTCTATTCTCAATTTCAACTGTAGAGTCAGTTTACTCTATAAATAATTGATATGAGGTCTGTTCAGAAAGTATCCAGCCATGTAATAGGAAAAATAGAGACATTTTATTGAAAAAGATACAAGAAACATTGTACATAGGACAACGACACCTCAGTCCCCTTCAAAGCAGGCACCTTAGAACCTCACACAGTTCTCTCAGTCGCCATCAGCTGCTCTGTTGTATTTTCTTGAATCTCACTGAGGGTCTGAAATCTCTACACTTTCAAAGGTGATTTTAGTTTTAGGAAAAGCCAGAAGTCACAGGGTGCCACATCTGGGCTGTAGTGGGGCTGAGTCACCTGGTGATTTGATGTTTTGCCAAAAAACTCTGCACTAGACGTGATGCATGAAAGGGCACATTGTCGTGATGAAGCTGCCAGTCACCAGTGGCCCATAGCTGTGGCCTTCTGAATCATCCAAATAGTTTCCACAGAGGAATGTTCAAGCTTAATGCAAAATTTGATATAGATTTGTTGCTCTACTTGCTCAGTCATTTTGAATGCGACGGCCACACAGTGCACATGCTCACTCAAGGGCATCTACCACCCCCACTGACTAGTACAGTGAAGTCATCATTGTTCACACGTGTGCATTCCAGTCCACTCTCCTTGGCTACTAGGGTACATCAATGTCATGCAAACCATTCTCATTATATTAACAATGGCTGGGCTTTTTCCAGACAGACCTTGTATTTTTCACCAGAAAATGCATTTTGTTATTTTCCTTGCTGCCCTACAAGCATGGGTATTCTCACTCTTTAATTTTTGCCTACATGAAGAATGAGAAGTGAGAACTGACTGCTTTTTCCTTAATGAGTAAGAAACCAATCACATAAAAAACTAGGGGTAGACCATTACAGACAGAGGAAATAAAGTACTAAGGGACTGCTGAAAATAAGCTTAGTGTATTCAACGAACTGAAAGGCCACCATGACTGGAATATTCTGAGCAGAGTGACAGCAGATATAAGTCAGGGAGATACAAGGGCCACATCATGGAGGCTTTGTAAATTGGGTAGTGTTTACATCTGTATCGTAAGTATGACCGGAAGCCATTAGAGAGTTTTGAGTGAAGGGCTGACATGGATTTGAACACACCTTTTAAAACGACAGCTCTGACTACTGTGTCAGTGATAGGTTGTGGGCAAGACAAGCAGAAACAAGGATACCCATTAGCAGGCAACTGCAATAATCTGGATGCAAATGGGGGTGGTTTGCATTAGAGGGGAGCAATGGAAATGGTGGGAAAATGACAGTAGATAGCTTTGAAAGTAGAGTCCGTAGGACTGACTAGTGAACTGGATGTGGAGAAGGAAGGAGCCATATAAATCAAGGGGAGTTTTGCAGTTTTCCACTTGGGCAACAGGGCACAAATCTATGTGAAACGGGTAAGAAGAAAAATGTGAGTTTGGGTTTTCCAAACATCGTTTTTGTACCTTAATGATATTCCGCTATCTGGACCATATGTCATCTTGGAATTAAGAATCATGCCCAGAATTAATGTCTAGTTTATTGGTATATAAAATGCAGAATCTATTTTTTAAAAATGTTAAAAGAAATTTATCTATCTTCAGTTTCCTGGCACTTCCAGTTTTCCACAAATCCTCAAGGCTACCAATAAAGGTTTTGTGGCCTTATCTACAGGAACTCTTACTACACTGAGATGTATATAAGTTAAGGTGGAAAAACTGAATTTGTGTATCTGTATCTATGCACATATGTACGTGTGTGTGAGCACACATGTATTTTAAATACACCCTTCACCCATCTTTTGCTTGTTTTCTTGTACAATAATTGTTGCACTATTTCTAGGCCAAAGATCATTTACCTTGAGTAACTGAGCAATGTTTCATTTTTCTTGCCCATGTATTAACACACAGCTTAGGTCCTAAATAATAAGCCTATCCTGATATGCCCTTAAGCCTTTAAACAAAATCCAATAAGCTATTTCAGTCATCTATAGCATGTCTGAAAGCCCAAAACCTATTCTGGGCTTTAGCATATTTGATAGTATTCTTGCTGTTCTTTAAAATTCTCTGATGTCCACCCTTAGAATGTATCTTCCTATTTTTGCAGTTGCAATACAAAGAATCCTCTCTTAATTCCTCAATTAATTTGTTTGCACGGTCAGAATTATACTTTTGATAGGTTCCCAGCTCTGTTGACTCTTACCTTTTTGAGTCCCAGACCAGAAAATCATGGTTCTTTTTTCTCTTCCTCAGTTTTGGTTACACATGTAATTAGGATTCATTTTTCATTTGCCAGAACTAAGCTGAATGTGACAACTCTACTGGCTGCCTTTATCTCCCTTTAGGATATGATATGCACGCAACAGGCAGCCAAGAATTCTCAGAATGGAAAGACTTCCACTCTTCATTTGCCTTTGACTTGACCAAAATGCTCTCCAGTATAACAAGTGAGAACGCTTTCCTTTGTAAGTCTGACAACGAACCATGAAGTTTTCTTAAGAAAGGCTGGGGAAAACTGAGGCTGGGAAGGATAACTTATTTACTCAGGTTCATAGAGCTAGTAAGCGGCAGACCTGGCAGAACCAGGTCTCATTGTATACATTGTCTTGTAATGATCCATACCCAGGATTATGGAATTCCACACTTGTGCATATTTTCCTGACATACCTCATTATTTCAGCGTCCTAGGAAATCTACTCTCCAAAAAGGCAGTACAGATTCAACATTTCTAAAAATCAGTTGGCCATGCAATGCCACCAGAGGACTTTTCTGTTTTCCTGGTCAGCTCTCAAGCTCTTCACAGCAGTAATTTCAAGTCTCTTACTCTTCACACCTTCAATCAGCCCTGTACCTTCCTCACCTCCCTTACTACACTCAGGCGAATCACCTCACCTCTTGCTTCACATGAAAAATCAAGAATACCATATGGGAGCATGTCAACCACCTGCTAACAAACCTACAAACTTAAAAAGGCTTCTCCTTTCCGCATCCCTTCCTGTTGCTGTGAAGCCCTCCTTCTTCTGACCAAAGTTCACTCTCTCATCTGCAATTCAGATTCCAGTTCTACACTGCTGGGAACTCATTTTATTGATAATCCCCTCTCTTATATTTCCAACCTCTTCATCCTTACCTCCCGTCCACCATCTACATGTAAACACCTGTTCCTCATCTGGTTTAGCAAAACCCTCCTTTGACACTACATCTGCTTGCAGCCAAGGCTCTCTGCCTCTTCTCCTTTCATGGCTAAGTCCCTCTGGTACTTCCATGCAGCTCCTCACCTCCCACTTAATGCACAGCCCATCATCTTCCAGCCCTACCACCTCTGCTGCTAAGTCCGATGGCACGTATCTCACTTATCACAGTTGCTCTTTTGGTGTAGCACAATGGTCATCGCTCCCTCTTGAAACACTTTCCCCCCTTGACTCCTGTGATGTGATTTTGCTTTTGGTTCTCCACCCGTCTCATCCCAGTCTCAGCTGCAGGATCCTGTTCCCCTGCCTATTTCTGGGAAGCAGTTCTGTTTTAGCCTCATGTTATGTCATCTAAATGCATTCTAATTTTAAGTGTTTAAAAACATTTTGCTAACCAAACAATTTATCTGCAGGCTTGATTCAGACCTGTGACCACCAGTTTCAGCCTTCTGCCATAATCTACCTTGGAGATGATTTGGGTTTCTTTGGTTTCAATGACCATTCATATGTTTTACAAACACACACACACATTCTCTGCCAAACATTTCATTCATTCATTTATTCACCCAAATAACAAATATGAGGTCTGAATCCCTTCAAGAAACTTAAAGTCCAGTGGAAGTGTTTTCATTTTATTTTCATCATGCTGAACATGTAAGTCTGTGTGCATTGCTTTCTAACCACCTTCCCAGATAGTTTCTCATATGAAATAAGGACATTTCCTTTTAGTCTGTTTGTCAAGTCATGCCTACTATTCTATACAACATGCTTATAGTTTCATCCCACTGACCCTCCTGTATACGCTAAAGTTCTCTTGATTAGGACAGCCAGCTCCAAATGCTCTTCCCAACCATCATACTCCACTTACAGCTCAGACCCATTTTTCTGGTTGACAAAGAACATGATCCTACAACTGAAATATATATTTGTAATATGTAGTCCTATTGTCATATTTACATGAATAATTACATTTGAAGAGTCTCAACAGATTCTTTTAAACAATATAGACAGAGGTCCTAAGGATAACACACTTTCTTATGAATTATGTGAGGTCTATATAATGCTACATCCAACTGGGTGTAAGAGAATCATCACCTAACCCAATGAACTCCCTTCTCACACAAGACAGCAATGATTTTCTTGATTCTGCTGGAGCCCAGAAACTTTCTTTGCTGTTTTGTGTTTTCAAATTGTTGGACATGTGCTTAATGATAACTAACCTAATTCTTTTCAAATTTCTTTACTTAGTTTACACAACGGTAAAATGAGAGAGCCGGATAATGCCTCTACCAGCTCTTTAAGCTCTAACACTTTAAATACTCAACTTTATATTCTGGTTTTTGTTATTTTCATTATAACTTTTCAGAAGCACAATTCTACTGCATAAGCATGGCAGAACAGAGCTGATTTTTCCTGTCTTTATACTGTCACATTTCCCACTTGCCACCTCTCTGACAGCGCTTTTCCCCTCTTAAGAAAGCTAGAAATTTCTAAAATCTACATGCTTGCTCATAATCTAATACTTCCAGATTCTTTTGTATTAGTTTCCTCACTCTTTCTAGAAACTTCCTAATGAGATGAAGTTGGAAAAGATATCTTTTCTCACTTTTCCCTCAAGGACACCTGCGTGTATGTGAAACACTTATGATGGGGAAGACAAGTAGAGCAGAATTCCTGTAATTCATCAGAAGAATAAGCATCCTCACCTTCAGGCAGAACTGCAGCCTTCTCCAATTCTCCTTGAGAGTTTCTGGGCTGGCTCTCTACACAAACCACCAGACCTTCGATTTCTTTAGTAAAACTATCCCTTTCTTACACCATCCAGCATTTCTGTACTTTACTTTATTAACAAAGTAGCACGGATTCCACAACCCTCTTACCAAACTAAAAGAAATTAGAATGAATTACTCATCACTTCTCACCCTCCTTTCTCTGAAGGTAAAGTTGCTTCTCCCCCCTTCCATTTTAGTCTTTTTTTAAAAAAATATTTTATTTATTTATTTTTAGGGAGGGGACAGGAGGGAGAAAGAAAGGGAGAGAAACATTAATGTGTGGTTACCTCTTGCATGCCCCCTACTGGAGACCTAGCCCCCAACCCAGCCATGTGCCCTGACTGGGAATCGAACCAGGGACCCTTTGGTTTGCAGGCTGGTACTCAATCCACTGAGCCACACCAGCCAGGGCTAAAGTTTTAATTTTGGAATAGTTTTCGATTTCCAGGAAAGTTTCAAAGATACTACAGAGATTCAATATACTCTTCATCAGGATTCCCCTAAAGTTAACATTTTACAATACTATGGTACATTTATCAAAACTAAGACAACAAAATAGGCATATTACTATTAACTAAACTCTAGGCTATTACGGTTTCATCAGTTTTTACACGTATGCCTTTGTTATTGTTCCAAGATCTAGTCCAGGTTACCACATTGCATTCAGGCATCGTGTCTCCTTAGTTCCCATTGGTCTGTGACAGTAGCTCGGTTGTGTTCCTTGTCTATCATGACTTTACTGATTAGATTGAAGGAAAACGGGTATTTTGTATAATGTTCCCCAACTTGGATTTCTCTGTTGCTTTCCTACGATTAGTACAATGTTCTGAGTGTCTGGGAAGCACGTTGCAGAGGTGAAATTCCCTCTGCACACACATCACATCATGACATCAACATGACTGATCATTGGTGATGTTAACCTTGATCATTTGGTTCAGGTAGTGTTCACAAGATTTCTCCACTGTAAAGTATGATTTCCCCTTTCCATACTCTGCTCTTTGAATGTGAGTCAACATGTCTAGCTCACATTGAAGGAACATGGGAACTAAGCTCTACTTCCTGGAGGGAAAAGTATTTAGTTATATTATTTAGAATGCTTCTGAAGGAAGATCAGTTCCTTCTCTTTCTTTCACTCATTCATTCACCTAGATATGGACTCATCTGCACTTATTTTATACTTTGGGTTGTAATCCAGTATCACATTACTTATTTTGTAACTCAAAGTGCTCCATCTTTGGCCATTAGAAGCTCTTTTAGGTTGACTTTTGTGCCCCTGTGACATTTCTTCCTTTTGATTGTTAAACATTTCCTTGCTTTCTGGCTCCAGGCTCACCTTTCATTCTCTTTGCCCCATCCCTATAATTAGCCATCTCTCTAAAGGAGTCCTTGTTTCTTTTATCAGAGAATTTAGTATTTAGAAACCAAGTACTGGGTACTGGGTGTGCTTATTGCTGCTGGTTATCACTGTTGCTGGGCCTTCTCAGCAGGCATAGCTAGGAAATATATATTATGTATATTAACCTATATCTGTATTTATTTATGTATATAATCACCTGTGTGTGTATATATACACACAAACACAGGATATGGACTGAATTGTGTCCTCCCAAATTCATATAAGATTGTGAAGCTCCAACCCCAAGTGATGGTATTTTTATTTGGAGCTGGGTCTTTGGGAAGTAATTAGGTTTAAATGAGGTCATGAGAGTGGGGCCCTTATGCTGAGATTAGTGCTGGTATAAGAAACACCAAAGAGCTTATTTGCTGTCTCTCTCTCTCCACTGTGAGGACAGTGAGAAGACGGCCATGTGCAGGCCAGGAAAGAGTTCTTACCCAAACTCAAACATGCTGGTCCCTAAACTCATACTTCCAGCCTTCAGAACTGTGAGAAAATAAATTTCTGTTGTTTAAGCCATCCAGGCTTTGGTATTTGGTAGTGGAGTAGACATTAATGTCTCTGAGTCAATCTAGTACTACAGCATTCATTCTAGCCTTATGCCCTTGTTTATCTTTAATTCTCTTCTGTCTCTTTTAAACTGACAGACTGTAGGTATCTACCATTAGTAGCTATCATGGGGCTGGAAATACATCTTACTGAAATAGGCATTTAATATGGATATGGATTTGCCTTCTGTGTACATAATGCTTCTTCCAAAATTACCATCCATGGACCTACGGAATACCTTATCCACCATCATGGCATTTTATGCAGCATTGTTTCTGATCAAGAAAGTTAGTTCACAAAAAATAAAGTATGGCAATGGGCCCTGGTGATGGAATTCACCAGTCTTACCACCCCCCTCCCATCATCAGCTATCTTGATGGAAGAGCAAAATGGCCTTTGAAGACCCAGCTAGAGTACCAGCTAGGTGGCAGTACCTAGTGGGATCAGGGAATGCTCTCAATCAGTATCTAAAATGGGATGCTGTTTCTCCCACAGCCAGGATTCACAGGTCCAACAAAGAAAGGATGGAAATGGGGGCAGCTCTGCTATTACCCCAAGTGATCCAATAGCAACATTTTTGGCTTCCCTTCCCCATGACCTTAGGGCCTGCTTGGTCTAGAGGTCTTCATTCCAAAGGGAGGAATGCTTTCATCAGGAGATACAACAATGATTCCACTGAACTGAAAGTTGACACTGCCACCTGGCCACTTTCTGCTCCTATGCCTCTTAGTTAACAGGCAAAGAAGGGGGTCACTGTACAGGCTGGGGGGTTGGTCATAATTATTGAAAGGGAAATGGGTTGCTACTATACAATGCAGGTAAGTAAGAGTAAGTAAGAGTATGTAAGTAAGACAATGTCCTAGGATTAGTCCATGGAGGTTACAACAATCCAATTCAGGTATGACTGCTAATGCTCCAGGCTCTTCAGGAATGAAAGTTTGGGTCACCCCACCAGACAAAGAACAATGACCAGGTGAAGTATTTGCTGACAGCAAAGTGTAGTGAAATAGGTGGTGGAAGAAACTAGTTAGAAATACCAGTTACAGCCATATGGCCAGTTGCAGAGATGAGGACTGTAACAATTATGAGTATTTTCCTCACTTTGTTATGGTGTGCATATGGATGTTAACCAAATATTTTTGTTTTTTTCTTCTCTTATCCCTTTATCACCTAAGATGCATTAATAACAATTACCTTTATATCACAACGTTGAAATCATGGGACACCAATGAGAAGAGTGACCATCACCCAAGGACTTCGCATTCTCTTCTGGGGAAGGGGTTAGCACATTTCAGATGTATGTGGGGTAAGTTGTATTACTGTAGGTGGAAGTGTGCCTTTTTATTATCTTTATTTGAAGATTAAGTACGATCTAAGGAGATGTGTATATGAGTGCTAAGTTGACAAGGGGTAAGCTGTGATGGTCTTTTTGATATGTCAGCTTGGCTGGGCTATAGTCCCAGTTAACCAAACTCTAATCTAGGTGATATATGAAGGTATTTTGCAGGTGTGATTAAAAATCCATAAAACCTTAGGTAACCTTGATGGGACTGATTTAATGTCTTGAAAAGTCTTTTAAAAAGAGCTCAGGCCTCCCTGAAAAAAGAAATCCCCCTGTGGACAGCAGCTTCAGCCTGTACCTGAGATTTCCAGCCTGTTCTTCCTCATGTCCTGTTTTATTATCTTCATATTTACCTAGCCTAAGCCATTGAATATCCTTTCAATATGTCTCATAATATATATCTCCTACTGGTTCTATTCTCTGGTTGACCCTGACTAACACAATCCTTCACCATGCCACATCATGTAACAAAGAAAAATTCCTTTTCTATCAAATAGCCCAGGGCTCAGATTCAAGGTTAAAGGAGTAAGGCTTGCATACATTGTTTACCAAAGAAGAAAATGCCAACTAGCAAAAGCAGCACAAAAATCAATCCTCTGCACCATAGGAGCAATATGAAAAACAAATGAGTTGAGCTCAGTATAAAATGTTCTCTGCAGGATTATCAAAAATTAGTGCTGTTTCATATGTAATCTGTAGTTCTTCTGAGACAGGCACCCACCTACAACAAACCATCATGGGCTAATCAGGATCACAACCATGTCCTCAGACACTTTATGATCAAAATATATGCTCAGAAACACAGCCATTATTTCTTTTCCTCTTATCTTCAAACAAACCTCCAGGTACCTTATCTACCCGGGAAGTTCCTACATACATACTACTCCAAATAAAATAATGCACTTGTTTTTTAAACTTCTGTGTTTTTATGTGTTTGTCTTGTGTGTATTCAATTGTCCTGAATCCAAAAATCATTTTTATAAGTATGTTCGGGTAGTTAGAAAAGCCCATTGAAGCTATTGCTAATTAAAAATAAAACCCTTTTAAAGCATCTAAAAATTTTATGTCCTTTCAGAGAGAACCCTTGGGGTGTCTGAAAATAAGAATAAATAAATTAAATAATTAAATTAATAACCACTAGTCCTAATCGTGCTCTCTCCACTCTCTTCCATATAAAAGTCTTGTATGCCAATGTGATATTTTGGTAAAATGTTTTTGGCTTCCACCCATTTTGTCTTATCTATTATTCCCTTTTCCCACTACAAAAACAATATTTAGATGTATAAATAAAACACAGCCATATGTTTATACATTCCTTTTATAGAAATATCTGCTATAGTTGTAGAAAAAAAAGAAAAGAATCAAGACCTGGATATATTTTATCAATTAGGTCATAATATCCAGAAACAGTTCATGGAATTTTACCAAAGATGAGATATGACAACTAAGTCCACAGTTGTAGGCTTCAGACTAATCCCTATTTATTGGGACTTGCAAAAAATGCTAAGAAATAAATGACACTTTTTAACTAGCTGCTACCTCCAAGACTACTGTTTTTTCTCTGTCTCCTGGGAAACAGTGTTCACTATCCAAGACGCCACCTCTGCTCCATACTGTGAGGGGAACCACGTGTTTCAGATCGGAACAGGAGAGGCAGTCATTGTCCACAAAGAAATCAAACTGCTCTCCTTCCAGGGGCATCGGGGAATGAGGTTATCCAAGCAAGCCGACTCAAGTGGCAATGCACCTCCTGATTCCCCAGTGTCACTAGTGTTGTTGGCTGGGAAGAAACTTACTTTCACAAAGATCTGTATACAAGAGTCAGTATACAAGAGTGAAGGCTGAAAACCGCCACTCTTCCACCCATTCGTGTGCAGCAGACAAAGCATCAACCTTTACACCATTTGTTGTCCAACGTCCAGTATTTAACCAGGGGTAGCACTGACATTCTTCAGGAAATCTCTCTAATTTCTACAGATGATGCTCTCTGCCTCCTAGCCCCATATACACACACATCAGACCCTGCGAAAATGCTACGCAGCCAAACAATTTAACAAATCTATGAATTGACATCTTAGAAAATATTCATCTCACAAATTCATTGTGTATTGAGATGACAGATGTGATTAAAAAATTATCCAGAGCCAAAAACATAGATATTACGCATGAAGAAGCTAATTCTAAGGATATCATCACATACAAGACAGCAGGAGGTTTGTCTTTCCCCACTTGAGTGCTATCAATTGGCAAGTTCAGCCGGTGTAGGTACTAATTTGGAAGAACCCTAAAGCAGTTTTATGTCCCAGTGTATTAGCTATCAGCTGAAAACAAGTGTATGTGGCAGGGTAGAGTAGGGCGGTGCCCTAGTACAGAGTGTAAGAACAAAGCTTTGTTCTTAAAAACTGTGTAACACAAGTTAAGCCATAGACAAAACTGACACCAGATTGGTGATGTGCTAACCATAACCATCTCCCTTACTGTTTAAAATGAAAAAAAAAAGAGGCAAAAGTTGATTCATAAGTTATATATCGCCAATTTATCTTTTAAGAATTGTTGGTTATATCTACTTTTAATTTTATTATTTTTTCCACATCTGTTTCTATTTTGTTCTTCAGTTTATTTTGTTCATTAGAGTTCACATGTAAGTGAGATCATATGCTACTTGTCTTTCTCTGACTGGCTTATTCCATTTAGCATAATACTCTCCAGGTCCATCCATGCTGTCATAAAAGGTTATATATAATTTTTCAAAATCAAATTATCATTTCCCAGGAATAGGTCTCATAAATAGAATCTGAATAGTATTTGCTCCTACTTGTCTCATCATTCATTGTATTTGTTATAAATACAGAATGAAACGTTATCTTGGAGAATTAAGTTTAAAAAAGCAATTCCCAACTAGAGAAGAGATGCAGTCTGAAAACAAGCAAAGCTTTGTACCATTTCTTTTGTTCTTAGTTTAATTTATTTTGAATACTGAACAATACTAAAAATAGAAGACAATTTTTTAAGTTTTAGTGAGGTAAATTTATATACCATAAAATTTGCCATTTACAGTGATTCTTAGTAAGTTTAGAGTTGTGCAACTATAACCACAATCTAATTTTAGAATAGTTTCAACACTCCAAAAACAAACCTCATGCTTATTTGCAGTTGGTCCCCCTTCCCACCCTCTGCACTGGGCAATCACAAACTTATGTCCTTTATCTATAGATTTGCCTATTCTGGACATTTCATATATATGGAAAGGTGAACTTCATGGTCTTTTGGGATAATCGTTCAGTTAGCATATTTTCAGGCTCATCCATGTTATTGCAAGTATTAGTGCTTTGTTCCTTTTTATTGCCAAAGAGTCCATGGTATGGACATACTACATTTTGTTTATCCATTTGCTAGGTGCTGGACATTTGGCTAGTTTCCACTTTTTGGGTATCATGAACAATGCTGCTATGAGAATTCACACAGGCATCTTTGTGTGGATGTATGTCACCTGGGAATGGAACTGCTGGGTCGCATGGTAATTCTGTTTAAGTAATGAGTCTTACATTTATAAGATTGTAAAGGATTTAAAAGTACTGAACTGTGGTTCTAGAAGAAAGTATTGAAGAGTTTAAGAGGATAGGAAGATCACTGCCCCATCTCTCAAAAATTCTGTTATCGAAGCTATGTAATATTCAGTTATTGCAAACATTTTTCTCATTTTACTTAAGTTATATTTATATGTGATGTCTCTGAGCCCAACATTACAATTTTACTGATGATTTCCACCACGTCTAAGGTAGACAACAGTGATTCCCCACCCACGTTAAATCAGTCAGGTTGTTAAAGAATTTTGAAAGAGCCCTGGCTGATAAGGCTCAGTGGATTGAGTGTCAGCCTGCGAACCAAAGGGTCGCTGGTTCGATTCCCAGTCAGGGCACATGCCTGGTTTGAGGGCCAGGTCCCTGGTGGGGGGGTGTGAGAGGCAATCACACATTGATGTTTCTCTCCCTCTCTTCCTGCTGCCCTTCCCCTCTGTGTAAAAATAAATAAATAAAATCTTAAAAATTGTTTTTTTAATTAAAAAAAAAAAGAATTTTGAAAGAGAAATTGGAAAAATATTCTTTTCGTAAGAGCAGTTTTTTAGGCCAAAGGTTATCTATGAGTTACACAGAGAAAGGAAATAAAAGAGAAGTTAGAAGGTAGGGAGAGATAATCGGAAGGGGAGTTGCTGTGCCAATTATCAATGACAATTAAAAATAACTGTAAAATGATACTCTAAAATTGACCACAAAAGTAGCTTTAGCAACTTGCATTCCTATCAGTAGTGTATCAAGACAAAGTACCTGTTTCTCCACACTCTTGTTAACCTGTGATCTTACTAAACTTTTCAATTCTGCCAACTGATTTAAAAATGTTATCGTTCTGTTGTTTTTAATTTTCACTGTTCCGAGGTTAGTTGTAAGATCTTATACACACATTGGCTATTTGGGTTACTTTCCCAAGAGTTGCCTATCTGAGGTAGTTTGTCAGTTCGAGGGAACTTCTATACCATGAATGCAGCACTTCTCATTGGTCACCGTTGGATAAGCCCTGAGGCCATTCCGAGCACCCGCACCCTCTTCCTACATGTTAGTGTCGCCTTTCTCAGTCAGGGTCTCCCTTCATACTTTATTGAAAGGACTTGAGATTTTAAAAAATCCATTCCACAAATATCTTATGAGCACCTACTATATACTGAAGGTACACTCTTCATCACAGGCAGATGTTACAACATATCATATGTGACAAGACAGTTATGACCCTCGCACTCACGAAGCTCACGGCTGGGCGGTGGTGTATGGGACTTCAGAGTACTGAAATGGAACAACGGACACACATGCTTTAGGGTGATCAGAAAAGTGTCTTCTCGGCAGATAATGGTTGAGCTCTCATCTATACAAGTTAATACTAGGAAGGACAGGATTAAAGCTGTTAAAGGCAGCCATAGGTATGACGCAGCTTATACTAGAAAATGAAATATAACCAAGGCCAATGAAGCTGGAACATAGGAGGCAAGGAAAAAAGTGCAAAGTCAGGAGAAGACAACATAAAGGCCATGGTAAGAAATTTAAGTTTTAAGTAAAATGGGAGTGGGGCTCACTAAATCTTTACAAGGAGAGTGGTGTGAGGTAAGCAGAAGCCAGATTTCACGTAGAACGCTCTATGCCAGCCAAAAAGTTCAGGTTTTACTCTACAGGCACTGAGGAGTCTTCAAGAGTTTTAGGCAAGGAAATAAGTAGACTGCTATTTTTGAACGATCTTTCCAGTTGTTGTGGGAAATGAATTTTGGGGGGTTAGGAACAGAAATAAAGAAAGTAGACCACTTCGGAAGCGTCTGCCGAAGTCCAGGCTTGGATTGCGGTGGGAGGAGTGCATTCATTTTGGCGGTGGAAGAGAAACAAAAGGACAGTGGTTATGAGACTGTTTGGTGGAAGAAAGGGAAGGAAGGAGAGAAATTAAGGACATTGTTTTACCTTGAGTGGCTAGTATTGAGATGAAGGCTGGGATGGAGTGAAAGTGGACTGGATTGTGGAAAAGCAAAACAAGATTTGCTTTAGCTTTGCTATCTGTGAGATGTCTGTGAGACAGCCTAGTGGGAGACTGGTACGCATGACAAGATCCACGGGTTTAATGACTGGGGGAAAGGTCAGGTCTACAGGGAAAAACTGGAGAGTCATCAGAATACGGATGATATTTAAAGCCAAGGGCCTAGATAAGGTCACACAGCGAGAACGTGTAGACAGAAGAAAGGCGGGATGGGCCCAGGTACAAGTACAGAGAAGCCAGCACACATAACTGAGGCTTTGACAAGGGATTCTTTTCTAGGACTGTGCTCCATCAATTATTCACTTTCTGCAGTCTCTTCCTTCACTAGCCACTTCTCCAAGATTGTAAAAATATATAGGGCATGCCTATCTTTAAAATTATACTCCATCAACCACATTTCTTCCCAAGGTGTCATTCTGCTTTTCCTCCTTTGTTTCTGTGACACTGCACCGGCCTGCTTCTCTGTCAACTTTTCTCACTGCCACTCTTACTCTTTCGGTTCCCACAGGTAGGCATTTTCTAAGGTTTTGTTTATGTTTCTCCAAACTTCTTCTCAGAAATTAATATCCACTCTCACAGGTGCAGCACCAATGCAGACGACTTCCAAATCTAAATTTCTAACTTTGATTTCTCTTAGGACATTTAGATCCCAAATTCTACTTATATACTAGATAGCTCTGTCTGGAAATCCAACCTGTTTAATAATCATAAACTGTTAAGAGATGGAAGAAACTGTTAGTAAAAATCCATTTTAACTCTCTCATTTACAGGCAAGGAGACTGAGGTGAGTAGCATTATCTTTAAAGCCACACTGGCTCATTATTGGAAGGACTAAGACCTGGCCCTTTCGATCCTTATTCCAATAATAAAAATCAAATCAATCATCTTCATCACAAACTCATTTTTTCCCCTGACTTTTTTGTTCTTAATCACAAAGGTCCAAAGTCTTTGACCTGATAATTAAACCCTTCTTATAATCTACCCTAATTTACTAGTTTAATCTTTAGTTTCGTTTTCTCTTACTCTTCTGATTAAAGTAAAGCATACTCACTGCTGTGCCCCACTTACACTGTGTGATTTCCTTCCTTTACTTCACATGCACACATGCACAGACACTCCTAAGGCACCAAAATTCTAGGGCTTATCTCAAATATTACCTCTTTCACAAACATTTTCTTAGTTTATTTGTATTTCTTCTATAGCCCTTATATTCTATATAGATAATAAATATTTGTATATTTGCCTTACTCTTCTATCAGAATTCTTGAGGATAGGGGCTTTCTACATCCCCTGTAGTACTTACAAGCCAGGTTTTTTTTCTTTTCTCTTTCTAAGGGTCGTTTTTGCATAGCCAACAAACAAACAACAATTTAACTAACTAAAAAACAAACCAGAGAGCCTATAAGGAAACAGAGTTGCTTGTGACTTTCTAAGTCATTACCATCTCTCATGTGATAATTATCTTCCAATGGTTTGGCTCAGCTGTGCCCTACTATTTGCTCTTATTTGTCATTAAGCCCTCACATATTATTCATTCTCACTCCGTA
>VMDR010013152.1:0-25421 GCA_007922815.1 Macrotus californicus | reverse complement strand
TTTTAGGAATCCTTTTGCACATAGGTTATGATAATGTGGTACAATTTTTTTGAAGGAAAGTATAATTAGGATCCATAAAAATGTTCATGCCCTTTGAAGTAGTAAAACAACTTTTAAAAGAGAAAGGACTTATATACAAAGATGATTCCATTATTTATAATACCTTGAAACTACATACAGCAGAAGTGTACCTACATACAGTGATGGATTAAGTAAAACTAAAATTTTAATAATGTTAAAATCATGTATGTATACCTGTAAGTACAGTTTAGACGGGAAATGGAAAAGTTAAAATAGTTGTATTAGAATTTCAGGCTTAGAAATAAATGTGTTTTTTGCGCAATCCCTCCACCCCTCCAAACCCAGCCTCCCAACCTATTGCCCTCCCTCCCAGTTGTCAGCCTGGTCTCTCTGAGTCTTGTTTCTATTTTGCTTGTTAGTTCATTTTGTTAAGCAGATTTCACATATGAGTGAAATCATATGGTACTTGTCTTTCTCAGACTTGCTTATTTCATTTAGCATAATGCTCCCTGTCACAAACGGTAAGATTTCCATATTTTTTATAGATGAGTAGTATTCCATTGTGTAAATGTACCACAGGTTTTGTATCCACCCATCTACTGATGGGCACTTGGGCTGCTTCCAAATCTTGGCTGTTGTAAAAAATGCTGCAAAGAACACAGGGGTGCTTACATTCTTTCGAAATAGCGTTTCGGATTTCTTGGGATATATTGTGGAATCACTGGGTCAAGGAATAAATATTTCTTACTTGGTGCTTTTGAAGTTGATTTAACAGTAAGTTAAAATTTTACTAGTGATGATATTTTTAACTGAGAATAAACATCTTAAAGTGTGTTTATCATTTTTTTTTTAATTTTAGAAATTAACGTAAATTTAAGGGCAGCTTAGGGGGAGATGGAGCTAACCATGACACAAAAACCTGATGATGGTTTGTGGTTACTTCTTCCAGTCTCCCGTCATGTATATCTCTTTACAAAGCAGGAATTTGATTTTTTTGAGACCCGCCTTTTTACTTCAAAGTCTCATTAGTCAAGTCTTGTTTTAAATAGATTCTAGAGATTCCCCGCTGCATGATAGAATCTACGCAGTGACACACTTCTGTAGCTAGAAGGAAAAGGTGTTTACAGCTGTAAACTAAATCTGACTTCTCAGTATCTGCAAAACTGTGAACTTGGAAATTCCACGGGAGAGGGAACTGAATAATATGCGTCCGATAGCGGAAATTATTAATCACTTTTTGTTTGAGCCTTGTTTGCCTGGTAGACCAAAAATTAGCAAGTGTTAGGATGTGATTCAGAAGCCTCAAGGATACAAGTCGTTCACTTTCAGAGATTTGTGCTTTGTTATTCTAGCCTCTGTAAAACCGTGATGGGAATGTTGGCCATAATCTTACCAGTGTACAAGGCAAACTCTAGAGTGCACCAGAAATTTCTGGGTAATTTGTTAGAATAGCAGAGATTCTCCCCCCAGACATCCAGGCTCAGACCCCCTGATATATGCATCTTTAATAAACCCTCAAGGTTTTTCAGCTACTGGTGGTCCAAAGAACACAGCTGACAAAAACTGTTTTAAATTAAGGCTATTGTCCTAAATATTTTGTAAAGTTACTATGTTATCAATCTTTGGCCAATGATAACTTGTATAAAACTAAGTAGATATTTTCCTAGAGAAAATAGCTTAGTGCTAAACACGGAGAATATTTCCTACGATACTGGAAATCCTTTCCAAGTGATTTGTAATTCTGTATGTGTGATTCATCCTTCTCAAACACAAAAGCATAGGTGAGTGAGGGGGTGGGGTGTGAATGCACGTACTTTGCATATGATTAAGAGATGAGAGTGAAGAAACTTGGCATCTGATTTGTTTTCTAAATTGTATCCTAAAAAAATATAAGCCAGGGGTTAAAAGTAGAGATACCATTCCAGCCAAGAGGGCATTTTGCCCATAAGCTTCTTGCCTGCAGCAGGGATGGGGAGGGGGTGAGGGAGGAAGAGAAACAACTCATTATTTCCTGGCCAGCAGTGAATGCTTCACATTCTAGCTCAGGACAGGTTTTTAACACCAGATTCAGGTGGTCCTCTGCACAATAATATTCAGAGTTACTTTTTTTTAAACTTTATTTTTAGAGAGAGGGAAAGGGAGGGAGAAAGAGAGAGAGAAACATTGATGTGTGAGAGGCACATCGACCAGTTGCCTTTCACACGCCCCCAACTGGAGACCCAGCCCACAACCCAGTCATGTCGTGACTGGGAATCCAACTGGCGACCCTTAGGTTTGTAGGCCCACACTCAATCCACTGAGCCACACCGGCCAGGGCTTCTTTTCATCTTTAAAAAATCAAGCAGAATTTCATGGCAGTGACATGTCACCTCCCCCTTCTAATTTCTCTTTAAAAAAGGAGTCAACTTACTTTCTAATTTCTCCAAGGCAAACTTTCTGGCCTAAAGAGATTTTTATTTCCAAGACATTTAGAAATTCCTTCAGAAAAGTGTTTTCAGGCAAGCATGAGTGTGCTCAGTGTGGGTTACTGGAAATACCTCGGCTCCATCAATTAACGTTGGTGAGCTATGTCCTAAACACTGACTAGCATTCATTGCCCAGCATGTAGAACACTGGACAAAGCATCTCTTAATCTCGGTCTGAAACTCAGTAAATAGTTTCAGGCAGCATTGAGCTGGTATACCTGACCTTGAACTTCTGTTCTAAAGAAGGTATTAATACACATCTGCGTCATACTTGGGAGTGGTGGGAAATGATAGCTAGCTCGAGCACACCTTGGAACCCAAAACTTGAACTGAAGAAGTGTGAGCCAGAGCCATGCTTGCTTTACTTCCTGCCTGGATACTGTGTATCAAGGTTAAATTAGGTGGAATTTCATGCTGTCACTCGGGTTTGGAAGTTAGTGGACTAAAGGTTACCAACTGTGGGTCTGAGAGAAACTGATACTTTCAATTTTAATAACTTGACTCAGCCACTTGGGCGGTATAATATGAACCTACCGTTGCTTATTGACTCTCTTAGAATGTCAGAACTTTCTTCTTGCACATACTCAACACTTGCTTCACCAGTGGGTTATTTCTGTCCGCAACTCCATCACCTTCCTGGATTTGAATGAGGTGTTTCCTCTTTCTGTAGAAGTTTTCCCCCAATCAGAAATGTGGGGAATGTTATCCGTTCTTCCAAAAGCAGGTAGAAACTAGAAGACTAGGACTGAGTGTGACACTGAGACAGCACGTACAGCTTTATTTAGTTCCAGGGCAGGCAGTGTGTCTTGTGAAGGCAGAGCAAAGGCTCCATTGGAAGTTCCGTCCAACTGAGACTCATGAAATAAATCAATCTGGGGAAACAGTCGTCTCTTTTCTGGGTTGTATTCTGGAGAAGTGTAGCTGGTGGTTAAAAGTGGAGATGTCCTTCCAATCAAAAGGGCATTTTGTCCATCCAACCCAATTTTCTCTGGCAAAGAGAGAACAAAATAACAATTATATTTTGTCCCTAAGCCTGAGAATAAGAGTAGTAGTTTATTTTTGCATGAATACGTACAAACCCTGCCCTGCCCCCAAACAGAGTGACTGTGGTGTGGGGCTCTATCTAACCTTCCCGTGATAGAAATGGAAGTCCATCAACCTCAGTCTCCAGGGGGAAAGAAAACAAATTGGAAAATTGAGAGCCTGTTTTTATTTGCACAAAAAAAGTAAAACTTCTGCCCAGTCACTTTCAAAAGACTTTTCATTTTGTCATCCTGGTCTTTCCATGAAAGTATGAAATTATAGGAAACTTTTTGTTTGTTGGTTTGTTTTTATTGAGCTATAATTCACATGCCTTGCAATTCACCCATTTAAAATGTACGAATCAATGTTTTTTTTTTTTGTATATTCATATCACTAGTCAATTTTAGAACATCTTTATAACTATTGCACCTTGATCTTCCTATCTCTTCCCGTCCCCCAGCCCTATCTAACCACTAGTTTGCTTTTGTGTCCATAGAGTTAACTATTCTAATATGTCATATGAATGGAATCACATAATATGTGTTTTGTGTGTTTGTGTGTGTATGAGACTGGCTTTCACTTATCGAATTGTTTTCAAGATTTATCCTTCTTGGTCCTGGCTAATGTGGCTCAGTGGATTGAGTGCTAGCCTGTGAACCAAGGGCTGCTGATTCGATTCCTGGTCAGGGCACCTGCCTGGATTGCTGGCTGAGTCCTCAGTAGAGAATGGGCAAGAGGCAACCACACACTGATGCTTTTCTCCCTCACTTTCTCCCTGCCTTCTCCTCTCTCTAAAAATAAATAAATAAAATCTTTAAGAAAAAGATTTATCCTTCATGTAGTATATGGAACCATATTTGTTAACTAAAGGATGTTTAAATAGCAACAACAACAACAACAACAAAAAGTCCTGCTTGAAATAACGGTGATGAAACACCTATCTGGTCAACAACATTCTAATTACAAGACAAAGAATTGTTATTTTCGGGTCATTTAATTGAAATTAAAATAAGTTTTAATTTCTTCCTATATTTATTTTTTTAGATTCGTGTTGTCTTTGGTTATAAGACAACCAAACTGGAAATTTATTTTCCTCAGTAGATGCCTCTTATCTGTTCCAATCAGCTAGCTTGCAGATCTTAGAATTTTGTGTCCAGGAGGAATACTTGTGCTTAGCTAAGTCTCTAATGAGGAACCGACCTCTCGTTTCAGTATGGGAAAACTGACGGCGCAAACAGGCTATTTGTTTCATCTTGTTCATGACAGAGCCAGAAGCAAGCCCAGCTCTATGGCCAGGGTGAAGCACAGCCATCTGTGCACAGCCAGTACAACCTCCCTTTTTTCAGAAGCCTTCCAAATTGATGGGGGAAAAGGAATGGATGCTTACTGAGCACTTGCTTTATACCAAATCCCACGCTAAGTGATTTTACTTATTTCGTTTAGTCTTCATAACCCTATGAAGATCAATACTATTAACCCAATTTATCATTAACATCATCAAGTTAACTAATTTTTTAGCATTTACTGTGTTCCAGGTAAGGCTTTAGAGAATTCATAGACATTATCTCTGACTCTCACAACAGTCCTGGCAGGAGGCCTGGGGTTGGTGTGAGGCAAGTGAGGCACTCACAGGGTATACAGTTTAAGAGGGAAGGGACAGCAAAATAAATTACATATATTTATAATTTTAATGTAATAAAAATGATGCTTTATTTCTCATATTTTAAATTAATATTTAAATGATAGTTTTAAAATAATTTATTGATTTTTAGTGAGAGAGAAAAACATCAATTTGTTGTTCCACTTACTTATGCATTCATTGATGGATTGTTTTTAAATTTATTTTTTTATCCTCACCTGAGGACATGCTTATTGATTTTAGAGAGAGAGGAAGGAAGGGAGAGAGGGTTACCTGGGTATGTGGCCTGACCAGGAATCAAACCTGTGACCTTTCAGTTTATGGGACAATGCTTCAACTGAGCCCCACCAGCCAGGGCCATTGTTGATTCTTGTATGTGCCCTGATAGGGGATGGGGACCCACAACTTTAGCTATTGAAAGGCTCTAACTGACTGAGCTACCTGGGCAGGACCTAAATGATACTTTAATATAACTTAATACTTTAATGTATATGATAATATGCATGTTAATAATAATGCATATTAAGATGCATTAGTCTAATAATGCATAATAAATTATATACATAAATAATATTCTAACACAATATCTTTATTTATTTATTTCCCAGGTGAGAATTTATTGGCATAAGTGTAACCATATAAAAACATAAGTTATGAAACACATAGTTGCCATGTGGCCTCCCCTCAACCTCCCCATCACCTGCCCAGGCCCCTAAAATCCTCTTCTAAGGCAGGGAGAGCAAGGGGGAGCTCCGAAACTTCCTAAGAAGGTCACAGCCCCTGGATGTGTGTAGGACCCGCCCGGCTGGGGTGGGAGAAACCAGGCACTGTCTCAGCACATCTGGTAGTTGGTGGACCAGGACAGCTCACACAGCTGGCCCTTGAAATCCAGGTCAGTGGTGAAGTCCAGGCCCCGATTATTCTTGGCATTGGGCCATCATGCCAATGGTGCCAAAGAGATCCTCGCTGGTCTTCACTGTCAGGTAGTCCTTCGTGTAGAATATCGTCTGCTTCCAGTGCGTGTATGGGGACTCAGGGCTGGTGGAGAAGCCAGGCCTCTTGTGGCAGCGCGCAAACTCCATGTTGAAGTAGGGCACCGGGGCATGCACATAGTTGTTCCACTTCAGTTGCAAGGAGAAGGGAGAAGTGAAGGTCAGGTCTTCCACCTTCATAGTGTAGATGTCCACATCCTTTATGAGGCAGGCACTGATGACCAGCTGTTTGGGTTCTACCACATCTACCAGGGCTTCCTTGATGGCCATGTGTTTGATGCAAGACACATCAAAGCCATACACGTTCTCTTACCAGTGGATCTTGTAGTCTTTCTATTGCTCTATGTCCGTCATGTATACACTGTTCTACAGCGTGGCCCTGTCTGGGAAGGGGAGGCCATCGGGTGCCAGCCTTTTGTCTTGGGCATAGAGCACGGTGTTGAGCATTGACTTGTAGAAGAGACAGTGGCCTATCCACTTGCTGATGATGATGTCAACCTTCTCCACCCGAGGCTCCACTTCCTCTACCTTCCCCTTGATGATGGTCACCACATGGTCTAACTTGTCAGCTTTGACGATCTTCACCGCATAATCAGAGGTACTGGAATGCTTGATCTGGATGACCTTGCGGACCCGGCCTTGGTAGCAAATGTGCAGAGAATCCCTGTGTCTGAGCCCATGTCCTTGTCCTTGAAGAGATGCCAATTGTGAAACATGGAGTTGCGGTAGGTGAGGGTGTGCACCTTGCCTTTCAGCATCTCCTCGTGGGCGTAGGAGTCAAAGTAGTAATCTTTGGACGTCATGTCTTCACTGTTGGGCTTCTCGCTGCTTTCTGCTTGGCTACAAAAGACCTCCATGATGTAGCTGGTGGCCTCCACTGCCATCATCTTCACCAGCACCTACTTCTGGAGCCAAGACCACCCCTTACCCCAATGCAACATTTTTAAAAGATGAAAATCAATGCAAACAAGTCCATGATGGACAAAATATCAAAATTCTAAATAAAGATAGACTGTTTGTTCTACAACTTTGTGTTATTGTGCATTAGGAAAAGTCCTTTCTAATCAAGCAACCATTCCTGAGCCTATGTCACCCTCATTTCCTTGCTGGATGGTTTATGGGAGTTGCCAGTGGTGTACGAACAGATTGAATGGTGGGAAGGAGTGTATCTGTGGTCTTTACTTATTTTAGAGCTTTTATAAGCTTTCCACACTTGGTTGAAAACATAGGAGGATATGTACATATAGTGTTCTTCTTTTGCTTCGGGCTCAGTGGCCTCTGGAAGCGCTGGGTAACAGATTGCCATTGTTGTGGTCATTTTACACATGGGAAACTGAAGCCCAGACAGGCTAGGTAATTTAATTACCAGAGGTCACAGAGCTAGTGAGCAATGGGGTTGGACCCCAGACCTAGGTCCACCTCCCAAAGCCACATTCTTTCTAAAATCAGCTGCATTTTCTTTAGGACATTAGACCTTTTTTCTGTAAGTAGTAGAGAGTAACTATTTTCAGCTTGGCGGGCCTTTAGTCCCTCAGCTCTGCCTAATAGCAAGGAAGCAGTCAAAGGCAGTACATAAATGGGCATGGCTGGGGTTTGGCCCATGGGCGCCCATGCCTTTGATTGTAACAAAACATCTCAGGCACAAATATGTTATCTTTGAAGATGTTGTGGCCAAGTTCCCCTGATATCCTAACTTGGATATGTTTCATTTCATGTAACAGAGGGAAGATCATAAATGCTAATCAGGCCTGATCTACATGGGAGTCTGAATTCCTCACTGGATGGGAGACATTACCCATTCCATTGTAATTTTCCGCTTGTCAACAGGAAATGGCATTTCAGAGTAATTGAAATTCAAAGTAGTCTGAAAAGGAAAGGCAAAGTTTCTCCTGTTTCACATAAACTCTAATAGAGAGATGAGGCTTTAGAAACCAGTTTAGCACGTTCTGTGTTTACTTGGTTTGGCTCTGTTGATGCTAACTCTTAGCAAACTGACTTTAACAAAACAAAACAAAAATAACCCAAAAGAGGTTTGCTTTCTAAAGGCATACAAATAGTTAATCATTTTAGTAAGAGCAACATAAAGTAGAACTTAAAAAGTGTATTTATGAGGGTGAAGCAATTTAGCAAATTTGCTATTCCCAAATATTTAGTTCTTGCATGCTCTCCAAATCACCTGAGACTTTAGAATTCAACAACAAGACACGTTCCTATGCGAGGTGCTGGGAACACTGGACAAAAAAATAACACAGTGCCTGCCCTGAAGGAGCTTAAACTAATTTGTAACAGGGCCCAAAATAAGGTAAATTTCATGTTTCCTTAAAATGTTATTAATTCTGAGACAAAAAGGGTTAATAATCCTAAGAAATTTTAAACTAAGAGCAGCAGAAATAGGATGCATAATCCATTTTTGTCTGCACATTATTTTTCAGGCCTTGTCATCTGTACATACATATTTTTTGGAGATATATTTTCATGTAGTTTATCATAATGCACATGTCATTTCATACTCCATTTATTTTGTTTTATTTATTTTTTGTAAAGATTTTATTTATTTTTAGAGAGGGAGAAGGGAGGGAGAAAGAGAGGGAGAGAAACATCAATGTGTGGTTGCATCTCATGCCCCTCCCCCACACACTGGGGACCTGGCCCACAACCCAGGCATGTGCCCTGACTGGGAATCGAACTGGTGACCCCTCAGTTCACAGACCGGCACTCAATCCACTGAGCCACACCAGCCAGGGCCATTTATTTTATAAATATCACATCACACACTGTTTTTAGTATTCATATGGATCATTCTGAAAGGCTAAGTATGTTAACAAGTTGATATTTATTCAGGAAACATTTATTAATGCCAACTCTGAGCCAGGCCCTGTTTTTGGCAATACAACAATCGAATACAACAATGGATAAACAAACAGACCATTTATCTTGGAGCTTCTGTGCCAGAGGGGGAAGTTATTTCAGAATAAGGAAAGAATGCCTCAGGTATGTGGTATGAGAAAAGCAAGTAACATTTAAGGTGAAACTCTCAAGTATAATTCAGTACAAGAAGAAAGTAGATTAATGTCTATAACTCCTGGGGTAAAGAGTATTGTTCAAAGTCAGGTCATCATTTAAGCCAAGGAATTCATTTACAGATATGAATGAACTTAGGAAATATATTATTCATTATTAGCTCTTCCTAAAAAGAGAGCAAGAGCTTTTCACCCTGGGGCGAATGGAGAAGCCTAGGAAGGAAAGGGACTCACTATAAGCAATGATTGTGTCCATTATCGTAAAACTGCATAACCGGGGAGCTATGGATGATTCCCGAAGATAATTTTTATACACAGTTCATTCTCATTACTCACAGTAGTTATGTTCTATGAATTCACTGTAAACACTGGATTAGCAAAGACTGGACCATGGATCCTTGGGGAAATACAGGGCTATCTTTCCAGGAGCCTCTGGTTATGTTTTTGTTGACTGATCAATACATAATCTTATTTTATGTGCATTTCTGTTTAAAGACACCTCATTTAATATATATTTTGATTCATAAACATTGATCTCACAGCCAACAACACTATAACTCATGCTTGAACAAAGCTTATCTAACCTGTATTTTCTCTATAGGCACATCACAATCTTCTTGAGTTTAAGAACACCACGCCAAAACAACAACAAAAACATTAGACAGCATGTACGGATTAGGCTTGGGGGCCGTTTTAAACAGAAAAGTCAGCCCTGGCTGGTGTGGCTCAATAGACTGAGTGCTGGCCTGCAAACCGAGAGGTCACCAGTTTGATTCCCAGGCAGGGCATGTGCCTGGGTTGTGGGCCAGATCCCTGGCTGGGGATGTGGTTGGGGATGTTCGAGAGACAACTGGTCAGTGTATCTCTCACACACTGATGTTTCTATCCCTCTCTCCCTCGCTCCCCCTCTTTCTAAAAGTAAATAAATAAAGTCTTGAAGAAGAAAAATCAGTCAGAAAAAGCACAAGAAGCAAAAAAATGTGGCAGTAAATGAAAAAAATGTTTTTTTATGAGAGTTGAAATAAGAAGGCAGAGTGTTTGTCATGTTTGACCTCAGCTGAGAGTGGATGTGTGGGGCAACTCAAAGTTTTCACCGCTCTGCAAATGTCTGTGAATAACCACAAAAGCACCTCGAGTATTGATTTTGGGGGGTACAAGTAAATTTTAGCGAGTAGATAAATTCACAGATATGAAATCCACAAAGAGGGTTGACCATATTTTGACAATGGGAACAAAAAGCATAGGTTTATGTGAGTGTGTGTATGGCTGGAAGGTGTCAAGGCGATTGTGAGACAGTGTGAGGCCTTAATTTTCTCATCTTTCTTGGTAGGAATAAGGAGATATAACAGATTCAGTAAATAGAATGGGAGCTCTCTGTGATTAATACATCATTATAGAGGCTTAAATATGTATTGTTAAACTAAAAAAGGAATTGCCAGATCAGCTAAAAATAATTTTACAGCTAATAAAAATCAGGAGGGTAGAAGTCAGGTCAGTGGGGACAATCACTGAGTGTGCTAATGCCCTCGTCATGTATAACAGAGAATCACTAGGTATTGTTTCAAGTTACTAAAGCAAGGACTGGAGCAGAGTTGAGGAAATAAAGTATTTTGACAAAGGTCAGCCGCAGGACACATGGCAGAAATCAGCAATAATGCTCCACAACAGTCTGGGACAGAGTTTCCTGATGCCCCACAAATCGTTGCCAGGGGTTCACATTGGTGGATAATTAAGTCAGAATAAATATACCTAAGTTTGGAGCAGTTCTGCATAGTCTCCTTGTGGCCTTCAGTCCACACACTGACAGCCAATGAAATTGAAATATAAAAATTTCATACAAAGTTATAAAGGTTAATACCAAAAGAATTAAAGCAGGCTATACCCTTCCCAGTATGAGAAAGAATACATAAATGAAACCAGCAATCCATAGAGACCAAGAAAGCACTAAAATGAAAAAATACAGCATCACAGTGTTAAATCCAGTCGTGTCAGTTTGGGTCCTCCAGGAAGCAGACACCAAGATCCAATAGGACATGCAAAGGATTTACTGTAGGAAATGCTCGTGAAGAATAAGGGAGGGCGGTGGGCGGGGAGGAGGAGGCAGAGAGAGCCTTCCTACCTTCCGAGAAAGGAGTGGGGGAAAGGAGGGGTTGGGCAGGACGAGCTTCAGCACAGTTCTGAGACTATTTCAGCCAGGCCTATGGGGAGTCCCTGAGCCAAAGTCACTTGTTACAGGAATCCTACATGATGCAGGAATGGCCTGCCTGCCCTGGCTCCAGTACCCCACGGTGGTCAGTCACTGGCTGGGAGCAGCCCTGGGGAGTGATGGCTTCCCTGTGAATGTGGACCATCCTGGAGGCACAGTCAGCTTCACTGTGCTTGCTGAAGGAGGTTCTCTTGAAGGCAGAGCCGAGTAAGGCTCTTCTGTGCCCTCCACGCCAGCTCTGTCTGTTATGCCAGTAAATGTGAACTCACCTACTTTTTTAAAAAGGCTCTCAGATTGGGTCATAAAATAAAACCTAGCTAGATGCTATATGTAAAACCTCTGAAAGGGATTCAAAGGTTTTAAAAGGATAAAAACATGCTGGGCAAATGCTAACAAAAAGAAAAAGCCAAGTTACTGCTTTGCTGTCATTTGGTGGAATTCAAGGCAAATAAAACATATAATGAAAAAGGATATAATTCCAGAAACATTATGTGTAGGTAATAAAAGTAAAAACCTATGAAACTGAAATGTAATAGTTTGGGGAACTTGAATTTGCCCCTCAGTGTGACGTTATACTTTGCAAAAGAAATGCCCCATTGTTGGTATTTAGATGCATTATTTCCGGGTGGTAAGAGAACAACATTCCTGATTCCCAGACCAGGCCATGTTCCCTATTTAAATTCTCATTTTACACCACATCTCTCTCACATGGCTTATATCACAGGTTGCAGTTTTGTATTTATTTGTGTGTTTTATTTCACTAATGCCTGAGTCTCCCTTGGGGATGCCACCTGACACAGAACTTAGCATAGAGCAGACTCTTGCTGAATGAACTGTACGTGTCCTCTGAGCATGGGAGATAATACTTGTAAAGCTGTTGTAACGATTAGTATTGAAGAGAGGAACTAGGAAAATCTGTCTTTTACCCAGTCCGGGCAATGGACTTTTCTGGAGCACAATGCCATTATAAAAATAACTAGGACATTTAAAAATATATGAAATCTGAGTGGTTCTATCAAATGAAAAGTAAAAATTGATTTGCATCGCTCTCTACTGTTCACTAACTTTGCATTTTTAAGGACTTCTAAGAGAGACTCGGCAAGTCAAGGAGGCTGGTTGAGCTGTTCCATAGACGTGAAAGTTGGCAGCTGCTGCTGGTAGACAGTTCAGACCCAGACTGCACCAGCCTTCTCTGAGTCTCTCAAGGGCTCAGATGTGTGCCTTTAGACGCACTGGCTCAATATTGCTCATTCACCTCAAAATAAACAGACACACTAAACAGCTCCCTTCTCTGGAACAGTATCTCTGTTTTCCCCAGTAAGAACCCATTCATGATGATCTCCACGGCATTCCTCTCTCGGACAGGTAGACAGTCAGCGAAAGGTGACCTAATTCCCCCAGGCTCCCTGGTGAGTCAGTCCCACAACCAGGAACGAAACCCAGTTTTACTGATGGTGAAGACCGAGAGGCTCAGTCCCTGTGGCACCTCCTGTTCAATGAAGTGACTGAACAGTCAGTTATTTACTCTGGGTCTTGCTCTACAAGCACCACAAGTTCCAGCCCATGCTCTCCGGGAGCACGCAATCGGTAGGAAGAGAGAAGGAAAGGGGCCAGCAGATGGAGAACATATTCACGTAGATGGATCAGTTCTGACGTCTGACGCCCAGAGTAGTGTCTCAGTTAACAATACTGTGTTGTATACTTGAACTTTGCTAAGAGAGTAGATCTTAACGCTTATCACCACACATGCACACACACATAAAGGTAAATATGTGAGGTGAAGGATGTGTTAACAAAAAACCTTAGTGTGGTGGTCATTTCGCTATATTATGTATATATATAATACATATTATATATATAAAATATATATATATCAAATCATCACACTGTACACCTTAAACTTACACAATGTTTTTTGTCAATTATACATTACTAAAGCTTGGGGGGATAAGGGCAGTCTGTTGTGAGCATGCCTACTTGACAGTGTAGAGTAAAATGAGGAATGTGTGAGTTAGGGTCAGGAATTTCCAAGCTTCCTTAATTTTTAACCTTCTGTTTGAGTTTTAGCTCATTCTATTTTGGAACTTCACTGACTCCTGAGTACCAGAGCCTTTGCAAGAACTTTCAAATAAAAGTGTACATGAGTGGATCCAGGCAATTAAGAAAGGGCATAGACTCCCGGAGAAGGGCTACTCTGAGGCTCAGAATCAGGGAGCAGCAATTTCTGTGCAAGTGTAGCTTCCCTGGGAATAGGGGCCCAAGGCAAATGGCTTCTAAATTCCTGTTGGAGGAAGTCAGAACAGATGTTTCCCAAGGCGCTCTTGTCTTCTGTCGGCCAGGTGCAAGTGAACAGTCTTCCCCTCCTGCTCCCTCTCCCCGAGAATGGCCATCGCCGGCCTTTGTCCACTCTCCGGAATATCCTGAAGGACCGTCTCCAGCTTGCAGCCAGGGAGTGTTTGTTGCCCCACTTCACCTCCCGCTTGGCTGTTTTCTCTCAGCCAAGCGGCGTGCGGGAAAGTAGGTCACAACACAGCTTAAATAATTCTTATAATTAAAAATACGCTGCAGCCTTCCCAATCATTACAGTGCTGTGTCAGTGTGGATGTTGAGCAGAGGCTTATTTTTAGCTGTTGTGTGACCATGGTTCTTGACCAATGCCTTATATAATGTTACAAAAGCAGCACTGTCTCATTACCTGCAGACTCCACAGCCTTCCTTCCACCACTTCTTTTATCTTGCAACGTGATCTTTCCTTTGTTTCTAACTCCTTATTCCCTTTCAGGCAGATGTCTTAAGCATTCCTATCTACTTTCGTTTTCTGATATCAGAACTCAGAGTCTCCCTCTCGCTTTATATGAATACATGTGTCGCTGATATGGTCCAGTCCCCTTTAATTTAAGCTTTTTATTTGGAAATAATTTTAAACTTGCAGAAAAGCTACAAGAGTAAATACACAGAACACCAATAACGCTTTATGCACATTCACCTATTTTTACTATTTTACTACATGAGCTTTATCATTTGTTGTCTCTCCACCCCTAAGGTATTTTTTGGAACCATTTGAGACTAAGTTGGACATTTACTTATAAATACTTCAGTTGTTTTTCCTAAGAATTAGAATTTTTCTCTTACATAACCATATATGATTATCAACCTCAGTTAATTTAACATTTTACCAAATTTTTGTCTAATTTAGTGTCCATATCCCAATTTTGTCAGTGACCCAATAATTTCTTATAGTATTTTCTCTTCCATCACAGCATGCAGTGTAAGGCCAGATACTGCATTTATTTATCCTGTCTCTTTAGTCTCCTTGAATCCAGAACATCACCCCAGCCTTTGTTTGTCATTCATGACATTGACCTTTTCTAAGAAATAGAATGTTCTTTATTTTGTGTTTGTCTGATTTTCCCTGGTGGTTAGATTCAGTTTATGCACCCCCCGCTGAAACACTGCACAGATGAGGCCCTGTCCTCCATGCGTTACAGCTAGAGGCGCCTGCTGTCCATGTGCCCCTCACTGGCGGTGCTCGTGTGGACAACCTAGTCAAGCTGTTGTTCAGTTCCTCTACCGTATATTACTGGTTTTCCCCTAATCACTGATAAGCCATCTGTGGGGGACTGTTTAAACCCATACACATATGTTCCTCCTCAGAACTCACCCCCATTTGCTTCAGTATCCATTGATGATTGTCACCTAACCAATCTTTTTTTTTTTAAGATTTTATTTATTTCATTTTTAGAGACAGGAGAGGGAGGGAGAAAGAGAGGGAGAGAAACGTTGATGTGTGAGAGATACATCACCCAGTTGCCTCTTGCATGCCCCTAGCTGGGGACGTGGCCCTCAATCCAGGCATGTGCCCTGACTGGGAATCAAACCAGTGACCTTTTGGTTCCCAGGCTGGTGCTCAATCCACTGAGCCACACCGGCCAGGACCAATTACTAATTTTTTAGCATTTACTGTGTTCCAGGTAAGGCTGTAGAGGATTCATAGACATTATTTCTGACTCTCACAACAGTCCTGGCAGGAGGCCTGGGGTTGGTGTGAGGCAAGTGAGGCACTCACAGGATATACAGTTTAAGAGGGAAGGGACAGCAAGATAAATTATGTATATTTATAGTTTTAATGTAATAAAAATGATGTTTTATTTCTCATGATAATTTAAAGCAATATTTCAATGATACTGTTAAAAAAATTATTGATTGATTTTTAGAGAGAGAGAGTAATGATTAGTAGCAAGTCCAGGTTTCACTCCACATTTACCAGTTGGCATTCAGCATTGTTCTGGGAGTAAGAGCCCTCCTCTTGCCTATTTATTTATTTATTTATTTGGAATCATGGATTCCTAATTTTTTCCAAAGGCCTATACTTCATTAATGTCCTTAGTTATTAAATTCTCCCAGATCTGGAGAGTGGAAACCCCTTCAAGCTGGCTCCTGTATCCTTGGGATGTGTTTTTAAATATTCCCTTGCTTTCTACTCTGGCAAGATGCTCCAGGCTCATCTGTGCTGTACCCTCCCCATCCCTAACTTTTCTTCTAAGAGCATTCTTAGAGCCTATTCAGCAGGAGGAATGTTTGAAGGTGGTGCTTTGAGGAGCAAAGAAGGAGATGGTCCAAAAACGCCACTGTGGTCAACAGTTTCAGATGCAGCTGGACGGCTCACAGTAGGTGCATCACGCCCTCCACTGCCACCTTAGACAGGTGCTCTGGCCAAGGAGAGAGGCGCTTGGACCGCGTAGTTTCAGCCACTGAGTCCTCTACTGTGGTGCTGGTGTCAGTGAGGGATACAGACGGTTACAAGACACCATTCCAAGGAGACTGTGGTCTAGCAGGACAGACATACCTGTACCTAAATACCCATAGTACACCCCTGAAGTTGTTTTCACTGTGCTGCCAATGAGGTCCATAAAGAGGTTCGGGGAGTTTTGGGATGAGGGACAGTTCTTAAAGCTGGGAGAAGGCTTCACTGAGGTGACTGTTGGGGTTAGACCTTGAAAGAGGTAGAATTTGGAAAGATGGTTTTCCTGGTGAAAAAGTCACTGTGGATGAATTCCGAATCAGGTATGACTTTGCAGCTTCATGCAACTAGATCTTGCCCCTCACTAGGTGCGGTAAGGAAGGTACATAGAACTCCAGTGAGTACAGGCCTTGATGCCCAGCTCAGGAAAGAACTGTCACAATGCCATCTAATTTCTGTTTTCAGATACAGATGAAACATGTCCTTCATTCACCAAACTGAGCTTTCCCAGTGCAGTGGTTGGTACGAGACTAAATGTGAAGCTGATGCTCTTCACAAGGAGGAACTTGACCTGCGCGCAGATCGTCAACTCCACATTTTTGGGGAACTTGAACGTGACCAGGAAAACCACCTTCATTGTCCATGGATTCAGGCCGACAGGCTCCCCTCCAGTTTGGATAGGGGACTTAGTGGAGGGTTTGCTGTTTGTAGAAGACATGAACGTGGTCGTTGTCGATTGGAATCGAGGAGCTACAACTGTAATATACAACCATGCTTCTAGTAAGACCAGAAGAGTAGCAACGGTCTTGAAGGAATTTATCGACAGAATGTTGGTAAGGGAGAATTCTCTTAGATGATTCAGGGCTAAACTGAAACTGGTCCATTATCTGAAGAGTTAAAGCCAAGACATATCTTCAGTGAACCAGGGGACTGTTTTGCAGATCCAAATAATAAGCCCCAGGGGAGGTTGAGGGAAAAGCGGAAGGGACCACGCATGCGTGGTTGTGCCCTCGTGCACTGCCCCAAGCACCTGTCTAAGGGAGCATTGTTGTCGCTGTGGACATTGTAGATTTACATGCTTATTAAGGTAATTTTCCAGCAAATGACAGCAAAGTGTCCTGAGGAAGGGGCATAGTTTTCTAACGCACATAAAGGTGTCCTAGGGTAGGAGAGGTTGAGTCTAAGGGTTTCCTGGCTTCAAAGACTGGAGCTTCCTTAACTTCTGTAGCTGTTCCTTTTCCTCGAAAGGGCAAAAGTTTAGTGGCCATATTGTCCAAAACCAAAACTGATACGCATGGTCTGATGAGCAATTTTTGTGTGTATGTGATTTATGTCTTTAGGAGACTTACAAAGACTAAATAAATCTTAAATTTTACTTAGTGATCTCATGCATTGCCACTTTTGTTTTTTTTAAAGTGACTTGATGCTGCAACTTTTTCAGAGAGTCACTGTGGCAGCGGTGGCATAAGTTTTACAAGAGCTCCCCACCTAAGCCACAGCCCTGGGAAAGTAAAATTTTTAAAGATTTTATTTATTTTTAGAGAGAGGGGAAGGGAGGGAGAGAGAGCGGGGGAGCCATATCGATGTCCAAGAGATGATCAGTTGCTGCTCACATTCCCCCAACTTCCGCAACCCAGGCATGTGCCCCGACAGGGAATAGAACCGGCGACCCTTTAGGTCTGCAGGCCAGCACTCAATGCACTGGGCCACACCAGCCAGGACTAGAAAAGGAAATATTAAGATGACTCATGACAGGCTATCTCAGCAGACTGTGGTCAATGTGATCCATGCCCACCCTACTTTCTTTCCTTTCCTTTCCATGGTGAATTTATATAACTCAGTCAGCATGAAGATTTTTTAAAAAGTTCATCGAATGTATTGTTGCCCTTCTTCCCACCTGAGAAGGTTTTAAAGATGTCTTGGCTTGGTGTCTGGGAGAAGCATGAAAGGGAGACACTGTGGCCTAGAGGTTAAGGCATAAGTTTGGAGGTGGGCAGACTGGTATGAACCCTACTCTGACCTCTCCCCATGGCGTAACCTTGGGCAGATCACTTCAACTCTGGGCCTCAGTTTCCTCATCTGTAGTCAAAAGAATAGTATTGACTTCGCAGAGGTATTGTGATATTCAAGTGAGACAATGGTTATGAGGTGGTTAGAAATGGTTCCCCAAAGTCAACAGAACGTTTCTCCAAATGTTGTCAACTCCTTGGCCCCCACAGTTTATAATGATGGACTTCTTGAAATTCCAGGTGGAAGGAGCCTCTCTTGACAACATTTACATGATTGGAGTAAGTCTAGGAGCCCACATATCCGGGTTTGTTGGAAAGGAGTACAGTGGGCAGCTGGGGAGAATTACAGGTAAGGCTTCCTGGGAATGGGCATGGGATGGTCAGCCTGGGCAGGGTGTTCACTGGGGGAGTATGAGGTGGGCAATGCAAGTCCTTGGGTTGGAAGCCAGCTCTTCCGATTAAGTAATGTCTCTGAGTGTGTGTCCTCTTGTGCAAAAGGAACATCATACTAATGTTGACCTCAGGTTGTTATTTAATAAGATACGTGCAAAGCACTTTGTAAATTGTATTTGCCATGAAAAAGATTGGTGGTGACTTTATTTCTCTTAAGTCCATGGGGATTTGATCTCTGTGCCTCAAGCAGATATCTTTCTTCCTTTCATTTTATTCAGAATAGCTTGAACTACATACCTAGTAAGTTTCGGTCCCCAGGCACAGCTGGAGTTTCATCTCAGGAAATTGAGATGGGAATTTTGATGGCTGGGGCTTGCTCTCTGAATATCAGCTTTCAAGCTAAAACTGAATAAAAACACTCAGCAACACAGCAGGTCAAATCCCAAACAAACTGTTACTGGGTTCTTGTGCCTCAAGCTCCAGTAACTTTCCTTTGCTGCAAACGAAGGACTCAGAGAGGCTTTCTCTTTCAGAGACTTAAGCCATTCACATCTTTCCCAGAATCCATCCTCACGTGGAAAGAGCTGTTTTAATTCTAGGGAATAGGGAATCTGGAAGGTGGAAGAAGGAAGGAGGGAAGAGGTAAACAATGCAAACCAACTACATTTGGGAGATAAGCTTTCAGGGCTACAGGTCTGAGTATGCTGCCTAACTGGACAGACAGCCCTAGGCAAGTCATTTTTGGTCTCTCTCTCTGCCCCCCTGCGCGCCCCCCCCCCACCACAACACACACACACACACACACACACACACACACACACACACCATTTGTTGCTACTTGAGGTCACATTCTTTTTCCTGACTGTTTTTTTGTCAGGTTCACCCCAAAGGCCAAGCCTGCCTTCATATTCTTATTTACCTGCTTTCCTCGGGAAAGTTCTTTTCAATTTTTAAAATTAGTGTTATGTTTTAGAAAGCAATATATTCTTACTTTTAAAAAAATTTCCTTTTCCCTTATGAGTACAAGGGACAGATAGCTTCGATTTGCTTGTGTCCCTTAAAAAGAAGGAAGGAAGCAAAAGCCCTGATTTGTAGCATTTGCTGATTTCCATGGTACAGACGCACCCCTGCCGTGGCTGAATTCAAGCTACCAATCTGACATCACTGACCACAAAGTTTGGGGAGAGATGAGCAAAGCTGCCCTCCAGTACTAGTTCCAGACCACCACCTCCTTGTTCTACTTAACACTCCCCCCACCCCACCTGTTTCACTCTTCAGCCTCCCAGCAAACCGGTTCCACAACTACTTTGAATGTGAATCCAATGTTACCTGGTCTCTGACCATGGAAATTTCCCTGACCAGCCTTCCTCCCACTCCGGGCCCACCCCACGTGGCCCTGGTCTGTGAGCTGGACTCAGCCATTGGTCCACAGCTCAATTTTCTTTCTCCACTGACTCCCCCAAGTTCTCCTGATTCTTCATCCTCTCTGAGCACCAAGGTCAATCTCAGTTTGTAACCTAACACAGGTCCGGGGCTGCCTGCTGCTACGGAAGCCAATACTCGAGGGGCAGGTGCTGAAAAGAAAGTGGTTTATTTGCAGATGCCGGCCATCTGGAAGATGGTGGACTCCTGTCTCAAAGCCCGTCTCCCCGTCTCAGTGGAGGCAGAAGTTTTTGTAAGGAGGAAGAGAGGGACAGAATAAAGAGATTAAAGGAGGGGGTTGAAAGTTCTCTTCATACAGATGAGCACAGTCCATGCCGATGAGGCAAGTGCTGGTCTGGTGTGCAGATTCCTGGTTTAATCATCCTGACTTACGTCATCCTGGCTCCATGGATGAAGGTCAGCAGATCTCCCAGAGCAGGGATGCCTGGAGGTCGGAGTCTGTATCTCTTGAAACCAGTTCCTAGGATTCTTACACAAACATGCTCTTTATCTACAAGCTTCATATTACTCAGAGCCAGCACTTACAGAAACAATGTCAAAGGAATGGTGGGTGGGTTACAGCTTCCCACTGTTACAATTTCCACTGTTACAAGCTGTCCCTGAGAGCAGTTTCAGGGGTCAAGCATTTATTTCTCTTTTCCACTCACCTCCCACTGCCTTGCTGGAGTGGGCTCCCAGGGTTATGAGGTGGGAATTTGGCCTGCTCCCCAGAGGACACAATCCACTCCCACCTCCCAAGTGCTGGATGGTGCTGCTTGTTCATTATCTAGGCTTGATGGCTGCTTCATCTCTTCCATGTCTCTTTCTTCCTTCTGCTCTTCGTTTTGCTTTTCCTGTCCAGACACAGCTCCTTGATTTACTTCTCATTAACTTCTTCAACAGAAGATGGCAGAGCATGAACAGATTTTGAAATATCTCAAGTCCCTGTATCATTTGATAATACATTAAATTTAACTCTCAACTGTAATGTGTGTGAAAATTACTTTGGGGTGTTGGTACAGTGCCAGCTTGCTGAATCGGAATCTCTAGGTTTGGGGTCCAGGAGTGTGTACCCTTTTGTTTTCATTTTTTTAAACACTGATTTGTTGTTCCACGTATTTATGCACTCATTGGTTGCTTCTTGTATGTGCCCTGACCGGGGATCAAACCCGAAACCTTGGTGTGTTGGGACAGCACTCTAACTAACTGAACTACCTGGCCAGGACAGGAGTCTATTCTTTTAATCAAAAGATGCAGGTGGTCTGAACATCACATCTTGAAAAACGACCACAGAGCTGGGCTGCCCAATATAGTAGTCACTAGCCACATGAGGCTACTGAGCTCTTGAAATGTTGCTGATGGAAATCGGGAAGTGCTGTAAGTGCAAAATACACACTGGGTATTGAAGACTAAGTACAAAAAATGTTGAAAAATCTCAAAATTTTAATATTGATTTCATGCCTAAATAGTATTTTAGATACACTGGGTTAAATGGAATGCATTCTTAAAATTAATTTTCCTTGTTTGATTTGTCCTTTCTTTTAAATGGCTGCTTGAAAATTTTAAATTATATATGTGGCTCCCATTATATTTTTCTTGGCCAGCACTGCCTTGGAGAGTTCTTTGTGACCCTGGCATGAGAGAAGAGGCTCTGAAACTGCATGCAACACGTTCAATGTCGCCAAACTCTCAAACCAGTTCATGCTGCAGCAGAAGACAGGGACCACTAGACCCTTTTCTGATGATCCTCGAGCAACCAGAAAAGCTCCATTTTTTTTTCCATTTTGTTTCTGATCTATAATAGTCTCAAAATGTTCTGGATTCAGAGCTAGGAGTCCTTTCTTAAGTCCTCTGAAGTAGCCATTAATTCTACCTCCATTTTGCAGATAAGGAAACTGAGGTTCAGAGAAATCTAGTAACCTGCCTAAGGTCACACAGCTGGCTGGCGTTAGGTTTGGGGGTCCATATCACACCTATTTGACACAGCTTTTTAGGTCAGCTTAGCTGATTTCTGGCTGACATTTATAAACTGATCATTTGCTATGGCTTATCCCTAAGGAGATTATTATGTCCAAGGGTACTGTAACAGTCCCCATTTGTGCCTTGGTCCTGGTATAATTATTAACAGCACCCTCATCACTCCAGAATTGCCCTGGTTTGGACTTTATATAGCGAGTCAGTTTCCTGCCATGGATCTGGGGGTTGCTATGAACCAGGCTCTGGCTGTTTCTCTGTCCATTTTCTTCACCAGAAGTGGTGCTGTCTCATGTGCAGAGGAGGCTTCCCCAGCAAAAACTCTTTCCAAAGTTATGACTTGCTCTTTTTTGTTGTTGTTGTTGAGAATATCTTGTGAACTTGGGGCCTGGGTGTTCCTCCGTCTTCTCCCACATCAATTTCAGTTGGGAGCTGACAGAGGGGTAAGAAAAGCTCCCAGTGTGGGGGGAGGGAGGAGGTAAAGAAATAAAGCAGATAAAGACAAGCCTCAGGGAAGCAAGAGTGTTGGGAGAAGAGAAATGAGAGATTGAGGCTAGAACCAGGAAAATTGAGGCAAAGATGCTACCTTGGGTTTTGTACATAACACCAGGAAATGGGGGGATGTTATTTAAAATGAAATTCATAGATAAACTCTTCACTGTGTCCCTTGAAACCTTCACTTAGGTTTCTAGTGAGCAAGGCCTGTTTGAACCTCCCTTGTTTTGTTTTTATTTTTTAGTTTACAGTTTTTATTTTGGGTTACAGCATCATGGGAGCTGCTGTCTTGCTTTTGCAGCTGTTTCACAACGATGGTGAGGAACACCCAGCTAGCAGCGACCAAGAGCAAGAAATCAGTTCAGGCATTTATGGGCTGGGTCAGTTCCATAGGAATTGACACCCACTTTATTTTCCTCTTCAATACCTTGTCTGACCAGAGAGTTTCACTCTTTGCTACTGAGCTTACCACACTCAGTGGTGACTGCGGTGTGAGTCCGTGGCTCTGGTTAAGACATGTGATCTCTCTGAACCTCAGTTCATTCATCTGTAAAATGGGAATGATAATAGCTGCACTGCTTCCCTCAGACTTGTGATGTGGAGCTTCTGAGCTAGTAGATATGAATAAAAATGGAAACTATTAAAATGGGATAAAGATAAGTATAGCATCTGTTTTTCACATGCACCCTTAGGTGCTTTTTCCCACGAACCAGTTTATCCCCACACCCCTGCTCCCCACATGTCTGCCCACTCTCTACTGTTGAGCTGAGCACAGATATGCCTCCCGATGGAGGTGGGATGCCGTTCTCAGGGGTCACTGCCAGGGAACCATCTCTACTGTGGGAAAAGGCTACAGGGCTGTGGAAAGTAGCCTGACGGAGCAGGATGGGAATGTGAGCGCTTGCCCACCCGAGGGTGCCCTGCAGCCTGTGAGCCATCCTCAAGGGGGTGGGGATCCAAAGCTCAGCTGCAGGTGACTCATGGCGTGGGGTTGCCAGACCCACTCTGTTTTCCCTCCAGGTCTCGACCCTGCTGGCCCTTTATTCAATGGGAGACCGCCTGAGGACAGATTAGATCCCAGTGACGCACAGTTCGTTGACGTCATCCATTCCGACATTGATGGTAACATTCCTGTCCTTGTGTGTCTATGACCTCCCAGACTCCCATGGAGTCCTCTCCTGGAAGAGGACTGTCATGCAGGGGGCAGATCAGGTTCTTCCAGATTCCTAGTTTGGGGGCAGGGCTCCAAACGCACAGAAATTTTGACAGGAAGCTGGTGTAATGCAGGCACCCAGTACGTCTTGCTGGATTGGCGGTGCTTTTCCCATGGTCTCTCCTTGTTTTTAAAGTGACCATCCTGACCAGTCGAGCAGAGGCTGGTTTGCACACTTTGTGGACAGGTGTTTCCATATGTACACCTGGATCCTGATGCATGAGTTTCTGTTTTTGTTGGTCCTTTCTCATTCTTTCCTAAAGCAGAAATACACGGTCAAGTGTTGTCTCTCTCTACACAGAGTGATTGGCTCTGAACTGCCATCTCTCTGTGGATCTTCCTGGCCATTTCTGTCTCTCTTGGTGCTGATGTCCTCTCTGGAACTGGGTACACACCATGGGGTTTGGGGTGATGTTAAGGATAGGTTTTTATATCCAGATGTCTGGGAGAAGAGCCGGAGTAGGAACTTGGTGAGGGCTGAGGGGACAGAGCAGAGTGATCACTGATTTGTATACCCTTTTTGTGATACAACCCCCTAAAAAGAAAAAAACAAACCCTTGACCACCTGTCTTGGGTACTCTGGTGTGTCAGTCAGTGATTGTGTGCCTTAGAAAAATGTCCCTGAGAAACAGCTGAATTCTTAATGTGTTGTCACAAAGTATTATCTTACTTAAGTGTAGTACCTCAGTGACATTGTAATGCTTGATGGAATAGAGCTATTTATTTTTTATTCTTGGAGAGAAAGTAAACTTTGAAGGAAAGTGTATAAGATCTTATTTATTTATTTAAAGATTTTATTTATGTATTTTTAGAGAAGAGGAAGGAAGGGAGAAAGAGGAGAGAAGCATTGATGTGTGAGAGGTATATTAATCGGCTGCCTCTCGCATGGCCCCCCCTGGGGATCTGGCCCACAACCGAGGCATGTGCCCTGTCTGGGAATTGAACCAGTGACCCCCTGGTTCGCAGGCCGGCACTCAATCCACTGAGCCACACCAGCCAGGGCAAAGATCTTATTTATGTTTTTAGAAGGGGAGAAGGGAGGGAGAAAGAAACATTGATCAGTTGCCTCTCGCATGCCCCCAACTGAGCCAAACCCGCAACCTTTCGATTCACAGGCTGGTTTTCAACCCACGGAGCCACACCAGCCAGGATAGAAAGTACTGACACATAAACTTTGTGGTTGGCAGAGATGGACTCAAGTCCCTGATTTTGTTCTTTCTAGTGGGTTGTGTTTGTTCCTAAAGTCCTCTGAGCCTCAGTATCTTCTAAGTTACTTCATCTCAATTTACCAACGACTGCTTTGCAGACCTTGTGAAATTAGAAGGCGTGTGAAACACCTAGCATCATGCTCACAAACACGCATAGGTTCTCAACATATAATAACTATTATTACTGCAGTGATGAATAAACCACGTGTACAAGGGGGGACCCAAAAATGGAATTTATTTACAAAAAACTATGTATTTACTCTTACATGTTTAAACTTCACTCACTTTTCTTTCATGTTTTTTATTTTTTTAAGTATATTTTATTGATTTTGCTATTACAATTGTCCCCTTTTTTCTCCCTTTTTCCCCCTCCACCCCGTACGCCCTCCCTCTAGCATTCCCTCCACCTTAGTTCATGTCCATGAGTCATACATATACATTCTTGGTTTTTCCATTTCCTATACTATTCTTAACCTTCCCCTGTCTATCTTCTACCTACCATTTATGCTTCTTATTCCCTGTACCTTTTCCCCCCCTCTTCCCACCCATTCCCCTGCTGATAACCCTCTGTGTGATCTCCATTTCTGTGATTCTGTTCCT
>VMDR010013151.1:0-25420 GCA_007922815.1 Macrotus californicus | reverse complement strand
TCAGCACATAAAAGTCCATTAGGGATGTCTTTTTTCTAGTTATTAAAGAAAATATTTCCTTTAGACCATATAATAATCTATACATAGGGCCCTCTATACATAACACAAAAGGGATGATTCTGCTTTTAAAGAAATTTATCATCTGCAAGAAGAAATCACTATCACTCTGAAATGTTTCATGAAATCAATAATATTTCATGTGATTACTACTTCTTTTAAGTGTTCTTACAATGGGACTTTGAATGCTAATCTATTAATTAAAACATGTATCAGACTAATAACTTCCATTTGTCATTATAGTACACGCGAGCATTCCTCATTTTACCAAGACAGAATTCAGATTTAGAAAGTTTATGCCTTTTGTCCAAGGTCAGAGACCATGTCTGAAAAACGGTTCATTCCCATTTTGAATTCCTCATAAGGTCAGAGGCCTTACACTTACACATTAATGTAACTGCTGTTTCGTAAAGGCTCAGGGACAACCTGGGAGCAGCCCCTCCGCACACCCTAAGCTGATGGGCCCACTGTGTTTTCATAGAGTACATTTATAGGTAATTTCAGTCTTGTTTTTAGTTTTCTGTATTTTACATGTTCTACAATGACCATACATTATGTTCATAACTGTAAAATGATAATACTTAAAAAAAAGTCTTACCATACAAGCTTGACTCAGCTGATATTCCATAGTTAATACTTCTTGCAAGGTCTTTGAAGATCCCTCTATGAGTTGCCTTAATGTGATCTTTAGAGATGTTGGAGACATTTTATTAATTACCTATTAAGCAAAAATATTTATTAGTTTTAGACCAATAGTTCCTTCATTGTCTACAATAAACCAGCTGAATTTTGATATAAACCATATTAAACTTTGCCCCTTAATAGCAGTTTCGTATGACAAAGTCCTATAAAAGTGAGATTATGCCTTAGGCTAATCCTGCCAAAGCATCAAACAAAAGATTTCTAGTCCATTACAATGAGAAAACAGATCATACCACCAGTGGAATAAATTCTACACCTATAACCTAAGTAATAAGATAAATCTACATTTTGTATCTTACCTGATATACATTACGATCCCAACTGGGTAAGCAAACAGAGATTATGCTTAAATAAATGTAATGCACATCTTAAAAAAACCACCGATACATCAGAGGACATTTCACTTTACAATATAAAGACGACAAAGGAGAAATACAGTAGCTCTTCCTTCCCATTTTGTGACTCTAGAAGTGTCTAAACTTCGTCTTCAACTATAAATAAATCCTCTTACCTTAAAAGTAAAGTGAGAAAACTATTCAAGGTATCATGAGGTGCTCTTCTAGACTATTTAAACATTTAATAAAATAAGAATTATAGGCTTAACTCCTTAGCTACAATGCCATGTCACCTCCTTTTGAATTTAAAGATGCTGTTGCCAGTGCTCCAATACATGTGCTTGGCTGAGACCACGACAGCTGCGGCGAGAGGCCCATGACATGCCGTGTAAACCTGATGTTTGCCCTGTCTTTTACCATTGGAGTATACAGTTTGCAGGTGTACTGCCGAGTGACTGTCTCAAAGATACAAATCTCACTTTTGAATTCAAAGAATTCCCCACATCAAGATCCCAGATTCTTTGTAGCATCCCCAAGTCTAGTACACAGATTCAAAGAACAGACTGAGTGGACAGGAGAGCATCTTAGTTGTCAAAGCTTAACTAGATGACACTGTACAGAGAAATTTCAGGGAAGATCAGTATCCTACCTACAGCCACATGCTGCTGAAGGAGAGAGAAAATGACTACGGCTTTTATGAATCTGGTTCATCTTTCACAGGAACTCATTCTTCTGCCCTTGGTGCTCCATGGACAACCTCATATAATGCCCCAAAGAGCAATTCTACTCCATGTTCTTGCCTTTTCGGTTGCAGGCCAAGAGGATGATGACACAGCATGTCTGCATACTGTGCTGGGAGGCCCCGCCTTTCCACAGGCAAGTAGGACAATGGGTCCATTTTGCTAACAAAACCACTAGTTTTCTCTAGCCAGAATAATGCCCGTTGTCATCCCAGATGAAATCCTGGAGGCACCTCACTTACAGTGCTCAAAGGTGTACCTCAAGGAGTGACAGAGCCACCTTCTAGCCTGCCAAGCTACCTGCAAAGTCCATGCTGCTACCATTCCTTTCCAACCAGGCCATGCCGTGTGAGCCACAATCGTGGACCTGAGTTCTGCAGGTCGGTCAGCTGCTGGTGTCCTCATTGCTGGGTCTGGCACTTTACTATCTTACAATCTCAAAACATAAAGCTCCGTCTCTTGCTATACTTCTTCAGTTGGCTACCAATTAATTTCATCTTAAAAAGGCAGTTAAGGGTCCCAGTTGTCTGCTTTGCATCACACACACATACTAGGTAAAAATGGGAAGGAAATTTCAATCAGAAAGGTCCGCTGGCTCAGACAGTCTGTGAAGTAAGTTGACGCTTGAACAACAGTGGGGTTAGGGCACCGACCCCACCAAGCAATCGAAAATCTGCATGTAAGTTTGGGCTCCCCTAAAACTTAGCTACAGTTGGCTCTTTGCATCAGCAGGTTTTGTATGCACAGGCTCAACTGACTGTAGACTGAAGTCAGTATTTCTCATCTGCGCTTGGGAGTCTGCTGAGACAGAGGGCCAGCAGTCCTGACAGCCTGCTGTGGGCCAGAAGCCTTCCTGACGAACAGGTGGTTAACATGCATTTTTATATGTATTATAGGCCATATTCTTACAATAAAGTTAGCTAAAGAGAATGTTTGTAAGAAAATCATAAAGAAGATACATTTACTGTATTTATTGAAAAATACTCACGTATAAATGGACACATGTAGTTCAAACCTGTGTTGTTCAAGGGTCAATTATATTAAAGATATTTTCATCAGACAGACACACAGGGTGGGGCAAAAGTAGGTTTACAGTTGTTTGTATGGAAAATAATGCAATAATAAATTATAAAAGAATAAAGTGCTTCACACACAGCTGCGAACCTGCATCCGCCCCACGCGGCATGAGGAGAAACAGGTGCCCCGACAACCCAAAGAGACTGCAGTTTCCAACGGCTCTAAGGGTACTGGCGACTTAGCACTCAGACTTGGGTTCAGACCCCAGAGTCAGCCAGCACCGGGGCAGAGCCCCAGCAGCGCCACTTCCTACATGATCTTAGTGTCCTCATTCGTAAAGTGGAGATGGTAGTACCATCCACTTCACAAACGCTATGGCAATACAGGATGGCGCAATGTGTCAGAAACCAGGCAAAACAAGGATGGGATGGCACATTTATTGAGTGCATTTTCCTTACCTCTAAGGCAAGTACTTTCACATGTAGGTGCCTTTTACAAATGAGGAAACCAGACTCACATATGAATTTGCCCAAGCTCACACAGAGCAGGAATCCACACCCAAGCCTGCCTGCTCCAAAACCTACCCCCTTCTACTATAAGGGCTATAAAAGTAGTCAAGAATGTCAAAGGCCAAAGAAAAGTAAAAAACAACAAAGATAAAAAGAATAAACTGTGTCAGGTGAAAAAGAGAAAAAGTGAATAAAAACTTAATTTTGATGGCAAGGGGAAGCCAAAAGATGGTAGCCCGAGCAAAAAGAGTCAAGGAAAGGCTTTTTGTAAGGGTTGAAAGCTTTGAAGATAACACTGATGTGCCACTAACTGAAGAACATAGAATCAAAGACACTGCAAGTCAGGGATGACTGATGCAATTAGTCCCCAGAGGAGGCAGGAAAGCACGGAATGAGCACGGTAGGGATGTGTCCCGTGACGAGGAAGTTAGATGCGACACAGGTCAGAGGAATCAAAGGGGGGGATGATGGGAGAAAGTTAAAGTTGCTCATATAATATAGCTTCATTAACAAGGGAACACCGAGACTGTTCCTGAAATGTTGACAAATGATTAGGACTTGAGTCTAGCTATGCTAGAAATGGACGTGGATATAATCCCGCACCCAAACCCCCTAGTGAACACAGTTCTACTTTTTGGTAGAACACTGGTCAGTGTTCTAACCAATTTATCTGACACTTTAAATTTTAGTTGTCTCCTGTATGTCAAAGAGCCTTCTTTTTCCTTTATTTTTTACCAAATGATTCACGTTCTCATCTCAATTCAACAATATTACTGAGCACCTATTATGCGTTTGACACTTCGGGGAAGACAATGATAAACAGTACATGGTCCTTGTACTCAAAGAGCATTTCCAACAAAAGGCAAACTCAGGATACTGCCTCTGCCTCTCACCTCAGGAATCTACCAGAACACCCAATAATATACAGTCTGACTGGTATTATCAAGAGAAAAACAATATCCAACAAGACTATTGATACAAGTAGAAGAATAATATTCAACAAGCCTATTGATACTATTAGAAGAATTCTACCAAGTAGAGCACAGGGTTGACAAAAGGGCTGTAGGGACAATAAGCCCCAACTCTTTCTCTGATTCACTATGGAGCCTTAGAAAGTGAATTTTTTTCCTTTATAAAGAAAGATGTCATTTATAACCCTCTGAAAGTCTAGGCTCTGCCATATTTAATCACCCTCAAAAGGAACTAGCAGTTAGGAATTCATGTATTTTTATGTCATTTTACTTTTTTTTAATGCATTTAAAAATAGAGCTCATATTGACTTAAAGAGGGGGTAGAGACAATGAACTGGAAATGAGCACAAGAAACTAATTAGAGAAAACAAATTGGCTTGTTCTTTACCTAATATAAAAAATACATAAAGGTATAAGATAAAAATAAATGGGTATGATTTTGCTCTCCTCTGAAGAAAGGCTACAGTATATTTCAGATCTGCTAACATGCTATGAGATGAACTTTCTAATCCTTCCATTAAAAAACCAAATTCACTATTTCTAAAAACTTTCTCTGAACTAGTAAAAATGCTATTGAGCAAAAAGTTTAAGCAAGCCACACAGTAGCCACTTCAAAAGTACACAATGCAGTTTTCACATTACAGAAGGCAGAGGGAAAGGAAAAATTATTTGTTCACATCATACTGCAAAAATTGCTTAATTTGAGTAGCAGATATTTTAATGCTTGCAAGGCACATGAGAAATAAATCAGTGCAAAACAGGTCAAAACAAATTACTTGTAAGAGTAGAGAAATCATTTTCATTAGAAACAATGTTTTTTCCAAGAGCAAATGGTGCTTAGAAAATAAACTTAGGGATGCTACAGATAGAAATACCTTATACCACTGGATTTATTTTCTAAAGAAAAAAATCTAAAATAGTATATCTGATCACTTTTAAGAATTCCCTAAAAACATAACAGTTAAATGAACAGGTATCAAAACCCCCAAATAGTAAACTCCTGCTTTACATTAGAGTTGGTTAATGTAAAGAGTTTATAGTTAAATCTCTCATTTTGGCTGCCCCGACCTTCTGGACACCTCCACAAGTTGGCAGTTACCTCAGTGTCAGTTCTACCTTTCTAGTAGATAAAGTTGAATAAACATTTTCTGTTTAGGTATCCCAAAGGTTTTGTGGACTGTCTATTCCCCAGAATAAATCTCTTTCTTCTTAGAGTAGCTGGAGTGGACTCTGTTTTCTGCAACAAGAATTCTGACCAGTAAAGAACCTGAAACTAATAAAGTACATGGGGAAAAATATAAATTTGTCCTTTCAATGAAGGTGCTTATGGGGATCGCAGCTGTGATGGGTGGCTTGCCAAGTATCCTTTTCTGGGTGCAGAATAATCACATTGCCAGAGGAATGGAAGGAGAACTAGAAGACCATGAGTCCTAGCTCCGACTTTAAACTGGCATGGCTAGCTGCATACCTGTACTGCTTTAAAGTGACACCATGGAGCCTATTAGGTAAAGTGCTACATGACTGTTTTCAAATGGAATTGCTAAGTGCATACTTAATTGGGCCATATTGCTGAAAAACAACAACAACGGGAATTCTAGTTTTTATATTGCCCTGGAAACAAGAGAACCAACTTAAAGTCAGAATCCTTGAAATATAAAATTATCGACATTTATGCAAACATTCCTAAAAGTTGTTAATAATGACATTAGTTACTTTTGTGAGTTCTACCTATTCTATTGTTTTTTAAGATTTTATTTTTAGAGAGGGGAAGAGAGGAGAGAAACATCAGTGTGTGGTTGCCTCTCACACGCCCCCTACTGGGGACCTGGCCCCACAACCCAGGCATGTGCCCTGACTGGGAACTGAACCAGTGACCCTTTGATTCACAGGCTGGCTCTCAGTCCACTGAGCCACACCAGCCAGGGCTCTACTTATTCTAATGTATGCCTATCCTTAAAAGTTAATAGAATTCTAACACTAAGATCCTAAGAGACAAATTAACTTGGGATTTCCTCTTAAGGGTACAGTAACGACAGATTTCATCATCAGAGGAAAGACCTCATCTAAATTTTCTTGTCGAGTTTCCTGAAAACTGAAAGACTATAATCATAGCAATAAAATGAAAAATAGTACCAGATAAAGACAAACTAAAACAACTTTTCTATTAAGCATAAGGATATATGTTTTTTCTTTCCTTTGTCTAGAAGTCTGAAAAACTACATTTCATAATCATATGACAGCTCTAAGAATGTCAGCACCCAATATGCACTCATTAATACAAAACAGCTTTTCTGCTGTTACCAGCTGAGTCACACTGTGGAAAGATCAAAGTGTACCTAACACTGGGAAACACTGCTTAAGACTCAGCTATGGCTGTAGATGGAATCTCTTGTTAGTTTAAAAAGGATCACTTTCTAAATTATTATTATTAAGCCTACTGCTTAGAACTGAGCTCCTTAAGTAGAACTCAGATTATCACAACAGCAATATATTGCGAGGTGACTACCCTATAGTTACCCAGCCCTTCTAATAAAAACATCCCACTATCTCCCACAGGGCAAGGCCAACTACTGGAGATGAAGCACGCTGACTGAAGACCTTCTCCACTACAGTTAAAGGACCTAAAAACAGCTTAGCATCGCCTTCAGCATCCAGCAGGTAGACAAGACACTTGGGTTTTGGTAAGGTTTCGTGGAACTGCTTTCTGAGTTTCAACCGAGTTCAGGAAAAAAACTAACAAAAACAACAGTGTGCTATGTGACACCACGGAGCTCTGACACCCCTCATGAGGCTTCCGTGTCCTAAGAATTCTCCATGTTCAGGACAGAAATGATCCATATATTACCTTCAACTGCTCTTGGGCAAAAGATGAACCATCCCGCTGTAAATTTTCAATAATCTGTTCTACAGTATTGGCGGAGAACCAGCTACAAGAAAGGAAACAAGTGATTTCACCAATGTAATATTTCTTCTTTCTGAGATAGCAGTGAACTGAAACATAGGCATCTCCCAAACTCCATTTCAAAAATGAAAAATTTTCCAATCTATTTTACAGGATGATGAAATAAAACATTGCTTTTCTGGGTAAGTGTTTTCAGTCTGCCTTCACTAATATAAAATAAAGCCTAAGTTTTCTCTTTTGTGCTCTTGCATCTATTATTTATAAATAAATGATACCTTAACTGTGAAAAACTGAGGCCTCTAAAATGTGGAGATAGTTGTCTTATTTTACAACATTTTTCTCCTCTGTGTTCTTTAAGCCAGTCTGTCAATCTCTCAAATCACTGCACAAAACCGTTTGTACGTGGGCTTAATAAGACCTTCAGAGAAGATGACTTTACAAAGATAAAAGGTAAGTTAATTAAATTATTTTCTAGTCTCTCTTCCCCACTTGATAAAAAAGAAGATTTTTAAAAAAATATAATGGATTTGTTTCCCCTGAAAGAGTGCTCAAGAAGCTATTTTCAAAGGTAAGTGAAAATAAAAGTACTATGCTATCTGATTTCAGAATTAGGTACATTATCAGACAGAATGTAATTACAATGTTAGCAAATTCCAATTAATATAGAATTTCCCAAGAAACAGACATAATTGAGATCTCTCTTTAGGTACCTGTTTATTTTGTCCATGTGTTCCTCAAGTATGAAAGACTTGCCTTGATCAATCTTGGACTGTTCAAAAAGAAAAATCTTTAATTTGAAGTAACATAAACCTTTAAAAAATCCTTAATACTTTCATATTTAATGACACACTTTGTGACAGATTATCACCTTCAGTCAAATTACACCAACGCGCTCATAGATTACTACTACTATTTGTTCAAAATTCAGACGTATCATTTCAGACTAGCACTTGAAAGTGTCAAAGGCCAAAAATGTTCTTGTATTTTTATTTTCATACATTACGCATGCTACTTTATCATTAAAGTGTGTCAGTAAATTTAAGAACTGTAAAGGGCCTGAGAAGTCTCCCTGCCCAAACTCCCCGTCATGTGAACCCCTATCAGGTCCCTGACACCCCCGGCAGCACCGACCTTCAGGGCGGTAAACCAGGGCCTCAGAAGAAACTCGAAAGTGCTTGAAAACTATAATTGGAACTTCTTTAGAATTCTGAACCAAAAATAAGCCCTCTCGTATTTCTAGTTCTGGTTAATCCCTCTTCTACCTTAATCTTCTCACACAGGGTCCTCACAATCCAGGTCCTTATGCACAAATTCCAGTTGATCAAGGTCACTGTTAGTATGGAACACATACCTGTGCTGCAGGTGTAGCTGAATTATAAGAGAGTACAACAGGACTCCACATATCCCTGTTTGTTTTGGATACAATGCTTTTACTAATAGAACTAATTCTGGGTTACTTTTGGGGCAGTTCTATTAGGCTGCTGATTTACACTAAACATTACAACCTTTTTTAACCCGTGCCGTTTTAGGCTACATCTCTCCTATCCAGTGCTTAAGAATTTGGTATTTTGGACTAAAATCCAAAATTTTCACTTATCTCTATGGTGATACCATGATTTAAAATAAATATCTACTTCATCTTTTGTTCACAGCTCACAAACCCTTGGAATACTGTAAGCAGAGCATCTTTTGTTTTAATATTTGGTCTTTTGTCTTCAGTTCCTGAAATAAAGGTGAAATGGGTATCTTGTTATTCTTAACAAGTCCCTTCCAACCACACCACTGTTCATGTTAGTGAGGTGACTTTTGGAAAGCCCCAAAGGAAGAGTGCTGGTTGCCAGGGGAACCAGATTTGCATTCAGAGCTGGAGGTTTCAGTCCCATTCCCCACCCCCACCACCCCCAGCTCTCCACCTCCCTACTGTCACCTCCGACTGGGAAAGGAACTAGAGATTGACTTGATCACCCACATCCAGCGATTTAATCAATCATGCCTGTGGAATGAAGCCTCCATAAAAACCCAGAAAGGACGAGTTTGGAGAGCTGTCAGGGTTGGTGACCACAGTCAGACTTTGGGAGCGGGTGTACCTCAACTGCATGGGGACAGGAGCTCCTGTGCTTGAGACCCTTCTAGACTCGCACTTCATCTGGCTGTTAATTCATGTCCTTTTCTATATCATTTATAATAAACTAATCAATGTGAAGTGTTTCCCTATTTTTGTGAGCAATCCTGGGACATGGGACTGCCATCTGAAGTGGGGTCAGTCTTGTGGGACTGGGTCCCTAAGCTGAGACCCTGATGCTAACTCTAGGTGGATGGTGTCAGCATTGAAATGAATTAAGGGACACCCAGATGGTGTCATAGAGAATTGCCTGATGGGTGGAAAACTCACATCTGGTGTCAGAGTGAATGTGGGAGTACAGTGCAAGTGAAGAAAAACTCGGAGAATTTTCCTCATAAATCTATTAAATTTCACACGTGTTGCTATTAGATCATTCTAAATTCAAAGGGTTGTTTTTAATCCATAGTCTTTTACCTAATTTAATTTATATTTTTAGTTTGAAATCAACTTGATCCAAACGCTGTCAACATTCCCATCCAAATCACTGAAAAAAACACTGAATTAGACAAGGCTGGCGTGACTTTTCTTATAGACTAATACCTACAGACTTAACAGAGTTCTAGGGTAAGGTTATTGAGCCCCCACACACTAGCATCCACCCCATGTTTACCCAACTTGCCAATGTGAGAGGCTGTCAAGTGCGTGACAAAATCTGAAGAAGCCCTCACCTGCTGTATTCAAACGAACTGCAGAGTGTTCAAGGGCCCTGTCAATCGGTACCCGTATGTGCTTCTCTTCTGGGTAATTTCTGCTGCTATTTCTCTAGATATCTCCGCCCTTCTATCTTCTTTGTTATGAATTCCTAACAAGTATGTATTAGACCTCCTGGAATAATATCTCTAATTTTCTTTTCTCTCCAATTTCCATCTCATTATTTTTGTCCTCAGAGTTTCCCTCAACCATCAATTTTAATCTAATCTGTTGAAGATTATTCCCCCCACTTGCTATCCTATTTTAAATTTGTGTTCTTTGATTACTTCTTTGCATAACATCTTACTTCATATATGAAATATTTTCCTCTTATCCGATAACAATTATAAGTTTGTTTCTTTTTAAAGTTTCCTTCTTCTCCCTGCACTGTCTGCTTCCTTCAAGTCCCTTTTTGTTCACTTTGGTCAAGCTCTGCTTTTTCATGCCTGGCAACCCTTGTTTTTCTGTGTAAAGCACGAAAGTCAGGAAGCTTTGTGTGTGTCAGCTGCAGTTGTGGCACTGTCGGTTGTCTGATGCATTAAAGACACTCAGGCAAGGACCTGGATATTTCACTAGAAGACTCCTCAAATGTCAGTATCTACAGGTTTTTTCTTTTTCTTCTAATGTACTGCTTGAGAGCAGGATGATGCTATGGACTGGATGTTTGTGAATCCCCCCAAATTCATGTTGAAACCCTAATCGCCAGTGTGACAGTATTTGGAAGTGGGGACTTCGGGAGGTCATCAGGTCAAGAGTGCAGAGCCCTCATGAAGGCTGTCGGCTGTCTGCTCGCTGCTGTATGAGGGTACAGCAAGGTGGCTTCCACTTGAAAAGCAGGAAGAGGATCCTCACCAGGAACCTAGCTGGTTGGCATATTGATCTTGAATTTTCCAGCCTTCAGAACTGTGAGAAATAAGTTTCTGATGTTTAAGCCAGCGAGTCTATAGTATTTTTGTTATAGCTGTCCAAACTAAGGAAGATGGTATGTAACGGTTCTGGAAGCCACCAGGGAGAGAGGCTAGAAGTCTTCCCATTTAGTATGTTTCTTTTCAGTAGATCACCTCACCTACCCCTGCCCCGATTAGGTCTGTCTGATTCCATCTCTTTAATGAGTCTCTACTCTCCTGCCAGGCTATGAGAGGGCAGCTGCCACTTAGAAGAATTTGCAGAGATCTTCCTACTGTTCTGCCCTATTCCACAGCCCTGTCTTCAGTATGAGGTGGTACCTTACAAAGGGTCTACAGCAACAACTGGCTTGCTCCTTACTGGCTTCCCCCACTAAAGGTAAGATTTTAGTGTCCTCTCTCTAAAGTCGCTGCCCTCATCCTTCTTTCAGGGTTCCAAAATATTGGCAGCTCATGCCTGCCACTGTTTCCTCTTCTACTCTATTTATCTTTGTGGATTCATAACCATTTTATTTCTTATTACTATTTAAGTGGGGTTTTAGGAGACAGCATATATTCAATCCATCATGTTTAACTAGAAGTCATGTAGCATTTTAACAGATTCTTGGCTCTTAAAAGTAAATTTAAGTTAGATAAGTGAGGAATTAAAAGTAAGCGCTGCAATATACTGTATTATACTTATTTATATACCAGAGTTTCACTTTAGCATCTCCCCAAACAATGTCAGCATTGAACCTCCACGACAGAAAGGCCAGTGTGTCGCAAAAAGCCCCTGCAAGGGCCAATCGCCGGCTGTGCACTGAAATTCACAAGCAGTGAGCAGACAAGCTGCGCAGCTGCACAGCAGTATATTCTTAGACGGCTACTGTAACCACCCTCCCATCACCCTTGGAAGTAAATAAATCCCAGTACATTGATTTACATCCACAAACCATAATGTTCATCAACTGCTATTTTTCAATCACTTACCCTTCCCCATGAATTAAAATCTGAGTTTAGAATATTACCTTTGTATGGTAAGTTTCTAAGACATCGGCAATATTTTCTTTTGAAGGAGATTTCAGGGCTAACAAATCTTCTTCTAACATGCCCAACTAAAGGTGAGGAAAAAAAAGGTAGGAGGACAGATTTGAAACACCACAGTAACACAAAAACAATTTTTTAGAAATCTTATCTTCTTTTCATTTTTTTATACTCTTTTTTAAAATCTCTGTCTTAAAATTATGATGCTCGCTCTCTTCGGCTGAGTCAAAGAAAGACACGTTCACTGAAGAGGTGCATACACATTCCCACATAGCAGATACTGCCTTGCAAGGAATGAATAAAGGTGGGAAAATTAAACAGGATGAGTAGAGACATTTATCTTTGTTTCCCTCTGGTTATTGAGCACTTCAAGTGTGGTACTGCAACCGAAGATCTGAATAATAATTAATTTTACCTAAAATTACCATGTGTGACTGATGACTACTATAATCACACAGCTCTATATCATAGCCACACTTAAATCTCCATTTATACCCTCACATACCTACCCTACACTCAGCCAAATGGGGCTTTTTACTGTTTCCAAAACATAGCTAATGCTTTCCTGCCCCTGTGTGCTTGCTCATTAAATGTTTCCTCTATCCAGAATGCCCTTTCCTGACCATCCACATCTTAAAACCCAGCTGAACTGCAACTCTTTGAGAAAAACTCGTCCTTCAAGTAAGCCCTTCTTCCTTCCAATAACCATTGAGCACTTGCTTTGTCTTTACACTTGTCATATTTTTCTCTGTCCTGTGACACAGTTATTCACATTCTGTACCCACCTCTGTCCAGCCCCACCCCCAGTGTGTACTGCGTATTACTCATTTGTAATCCTCCACTGACCCTGTGAATGGCAATCCCCTCACTGCAGATATTACGACTGGGCAAGCTAACAAAGAAGGAAAAGGTTGCCAGTCAGCTTTCTCTGCCATCCTTCACTAAATTCCACTATAATTAAGAGTGTCTCCTCGGAGGAGGTAATGGAGTGCGCCCACGTTTGTTTCCTGTTACAGTTCAAGAGAAAGATGAGACGGTCACCTGCCCAATGTGACTGAGGATGCCATAACATGGAGAAGGATCTGAAACTTCAAGCAAATGTGATGGAAGGCACTCACAGCAGTGCATAGGGGACAATCTTCAACTTTGTCCACTTCATTCATCTTTACAGCATTCCTTCTGCTATCCCAAAACCCCCTCCCTCAGGAGCAGATATTCATCTGGAGATCTGGACATATGCTTCCTGAAAAGCTGAGTTCACCCACAGTTACAGGGATAGGGCACATTAGCTAGGATAAGCTAGTCAGTGTATTCCACCCACCCACGTGGTTCAAGGGTGATATAAACCAATCTAGTCAGAGTGAGCTAAATCAGCTGAAGTAGAATAAATCCCAAATATCTTGCTGGGGATTCCGAGACAAAGTCACCTTGAATTGGGTTTTCTGTTACAGTTAACATAAGTAGTTTCGACTACTGTGATAAAACTGGTGCCCCCATTTTGGAGATGGGAAAACACAGGGCTGAAGAGGTTAAATGCAACCTAGGATTTCAACCCAGGCAGGCTGGCTACATATTCTTCAATACTGTGCTAAGAAAATTGGAACACTGCTTTTAAAAAAAGACAAAGTAACACTGTCCCTTGCAAAGGATATCCTTTAGGACCATTTTTAAGACCATAGTTTACAAATGCACCAGGGAAACTAAAAACCAAAAGAAACTTTCAAAAATGTTTTTATGAAATAAAAGCCTAGCCCTGGCTGGTGTGGCTCAGTGGACTGAGCACCAGTTTACAAACCAAAAGGTCACTGGTTCAATTCCCAGTCAGGGCACATGCCTGGGTTGCGGGCCAGGCTCCCAGTAGGGGTGCATGAGAAGCAACCACACCAGATATTTCTTCCCCTCTCTTTCTCCCTCCCTTCCTTTCTGTCTATAAAAATAAATAAAATATTTTTGAAAATAAAAGAAAATAAAGACTGGAGAGCTTAAGAACCTTCCCTAAACTCTCAGAGCTTTAAGGAGTAGATCCAGGATTCAGACTTGTATCTACCAAAGGCCTATGATCTCAACCACTCATACTGCCTCCCATGTAATATGAGTTATTCCAACAATACCAAATGCGACCATTCAAGTAATTACCTTTTCAGAATCTACAAAGTGTGTAGCAATTCCTGCTGCGTACACATCTCTTCCTTTCAGCCTGAATCCTGTTAATGCAAGTAAGTAACCAAGTTTTCCCTGAAGTCTTGGCAAAAAATAACCTCCACCGACATCAGGGAATAGTCCTGTAATTAAATAACAAAAAGAGACAGCAATGATTCAAATGAAGGACAAGAACATAACTTTCTTTACTTTAGATTAGATGGATATGGAACAATACCTTTGTCTAAGGAAACTACATGAGCCTAGGGCAAGAACCATAACAAAGGATTACAGACAAGAATACTAAGAACCCACACAAAGCTGGGAATAGTCCTTGTTCCCACCAGATTAGAAAAACTCATGATTCATGGAGCACTGAGTAGAATACAAAATGGAAAATAATTAGCACTAGCCTGAATCTCACACAAGATTCTATCGATTTCTTCAACGACAATATAATCTGAAATGTATCAAAATAAGATGATTTAAAACTAATTATGAAAAATAATTTTTTATTATTATTTTTTTACCTATTGCGGTTTCTGGCATTGCAAACAGAGACTTTTCAGTAGCCACTCGGAAGTGCCCGTGAATCGAGACTCCAACTCCCTAGGGAAATACAACAAAAAGTGTTTTAAAATACTATAAAAAATAAAAACAAACTCACACTCACAATATTATAAACCAAGTAAATTATATTCCCCAGGAATTTCTTTCAGGAGATAGACTGCAGAGAAACCCTAAACCATACAATTTCAGAAACTCTTACAAGGCAAAAAAATATATGGGTATCCCTGGCACCTGGAACAGATCTGTTTTGGCTAAGATGTTTTCCCTCAGTATTTCTGTGTTATACTTCATGTCCTCTTCCCCAAATCCCGCTCATTTCAAACCGGATGCAGCCTCAAAGAATACTGACTTCTCAGAACTACTGAGTGTTGTTAGTGGAGCCCATCTTCAAAACAGCACAACCAAGCTATTCTAGAAAACTCCAGTAGCTCTAAGTAGAATACTAATACATTTTATTTACTCATATATTTTATCAAATACAAGTAGCAACATTTTTTTCAGATACAATGGGGCCAACTATATAACTCTTCAAAAATGGTTACTAAAACACAAGTTTCAGAAAAAAAAAAGACTGGCTGTAAATTCTCTATCTCTGATTTGCTGAATGTCACTGAAAAGGACAAACCTAATGATCATCTCTGAATAAAAACATATTTGAATAAACATTTGAAAAAACAGACATTTGAATAAAATAAGAGGTATGCAAATAACAAAGTATCCAAGTTTATGTCACATTATAACATACATTTCCAAAGTTCTTTTCACACTGTTCAGAACTGCTATTACATTCAGTTCTCACCCTTCATCCTTTCCACCCAGTCAGTCACATAGTTATAAATTAGTTAAAATGTAAAATATTTGAAACAATGTCAGGCATTGACATTGAGTTCTATAAGAGTGAGCTCAATAGAGAGGGAAAGAAAGGATTATGAGTCTTCAAGTTCCTCTCAAATGGTTCAGAATAAAGGATTCATAGGAGATGTGGGAGAGAGGAAGAGAGAAAAAATAAACGTGGAAAATGAGAACAAGGAATGTGGATGAAAGATATACAGGAGTTGTTTACACTACTCTTGCATCTTTTCTGAAACTTTGAAATTGTTTCACAATAGAAAGTTTTTAAAAATTAAAAATAAACGTCCAAAAGTGAATAGGGCCTCAATCCCAGTTAAGAAAACAAACTCAGAAAGGTATTCAGCGGGGTGCTGTGATGAATGCTTACAGGGAGAGTCATGGATTTAAATTCCAATCAGAGAGAATGTGTAAGCTCCTGCTCAGAATGAACACTGCATCAGTATCAGAGTATGTGAGAGGCTTTCCTCACCATTATTTACAGTCAGGACGTCTTTAAACGTTCCAACATCTGAATCCTATAGGGGTGCCAGAAGGAGAAGAGGAACAGAAAGAAATTGAAAACTTATTTGAACAAATAATGAAGGAGAACTTCCCCAATCTGGCAAAGGAAATAGACTTCCAAGGAGTCTAGGAAGCTCAGAGAGTCCCAAAGAAGTTGGTCCCAAGGAGGAACACACCAAGGCACATTATAATTACATTATCCAAGATGAAAGATAATGAGAAAATCTTAAAAGCGGCAAGAGAAAAGGAGACAGTAACCTACAAAGGAGTGCCCATCAGACTGTCAGCTGATTTCTCAAAAGAAACCTTACAGGCAAGAAGGGGCTGGAAAGAAGTATTCCAAGTCATGAAAGGCAAGGACTTACATCCAAGATTACTCTATCCAGCAAAGCTATCATTTAGAATGGAAGGGCAGATAAAGTGCTGCCCAGATAAGGTCAAGTTCAAGGAGTTCATCATCACCAAGCCCTTATTATATGAAGTGTTAAAGGGACTTACCTAAGAAAAAGAAGATCAAAAATAGGAACAGTAAAATGACAACAAGCTCACAGTTATTAACAACTGAACCTAAAACAAAAACAAAAACAAACTAAGCAAACAACTAGAACAGGAACAGAATCACAGAAATGGAGATCACATGGAGGGTTATCATCAGGGGAGTGGGTGCAGGAGGAGGGGGAAGAGGTACAGGGAATAAGAAGCTAAATGGTAGGTAGAAGATAGACAGGGGGAGGTTAAGAATAGTATAGGAAATGTAGAAGCCAAAGAACTTATATATATGACCCATGGACATGAACTAAAGAGGGGGAATGTGGGTGGGAAGGAGTGTGCAGGGCGGAGGGGAATAAAGGGGGGAAAATGGGACAACTGTAATAGAATAATCAATAAAATATATTAAAAAATAAACACATGGTGCATTATTTTCTAAGCTATAAAATTCAATATTGTAAGTTTCATAATGTATCTCTGGAATGCTAGCAGTCTAGTCAGCAGGCTCCATAGTAAAAACAAGACTTCACTACACATCACACATTAATGTTAATAGGCTAATACTGCACATATTAATATATTAACTATATAAATATTGATGTATTTGCATAGACTAACACACAGAGATCAGCAGGAAACAAATTTTTTATCCCACATTACATGCATATACCAAGGTCTGTCTGGAAAAAGGCCAGCCATTGTCAATATAATGAGAAGAGTTTGCATGACATTGATGTAACATGGCAGCCAAGGAGAGTGGACTGGAATGCACATGTGTGAACAATGACGACTTCACTGTACTCGCCAGTGGGGATGGTAGACACTGCTGAGTGAACATGTGTACTCTGTGGCCATCACACTCAAAATGAGTGAGTAGAGTAACAAATGTGCATCAAATTTTGTGTTAGGGTTCAACATTCCTCCACAGAAAGTATTCAGATGATTCAGAAGGCTTTCAGGGATGATGCAATGAGTGTGGCACAAATAAAAGTGTGGCACAAGAGCTTGAAAGATGGTCAAGAATCTGTTGAAAGTGATCCACGTTCTGAAAGGCCTGCAACAAGCAGAACACCTGAGAATGTTGAATGTGTACAGGCTGCAATCAACAAAGACTGGCGACTAACAGTGCGAGAACAGAAGCTGATCTGGGGATTCCAAAAATACTATGTCCAAGATTTTGATGCAGGATCTTGCCATGAAACGGGTTGTGGCAAAATTCGTTCCACGGCTTCTGCTACCAGAGTGGAAGGAAGATCGTGCTGCCGTTGTTCATGACTTGATTCAAACTGCTACCAATGGACCAGATTTCCTCAAGAAGGTCATAACTGGAGATGAATCATGGGTTTACAGCTGTGATCCAGAAATGAAGGCCCAGTCATCCCAATCATCCCAATGGAAGTCTCCTGGTTCTCCATGCCTGAAGGAAGAAGGCCTGGAAAAGTAGCTGCAAGATCATGACCGTGTAAACTGTGTGTTTTGACTGGGAAGGTGTTGTCCATCACGAGTACACTCCTTCAAGCCAAACAATTAGTAAGGAGTACTACCTCAATGTTCTTCATCATTTGAGAGATGCATTACAACGAAAATGGTCACAGCTATGGGCAGCTGGTGATTGGCAGCTTCATCACGACAACATGCCTGCTCGTGCACTGCATCTTATGCAGAGTTTTTTGGCAAACATCAAATCACCCAGCTGACTCAACCCCTCCACAGCCCAGATTTGGCGCCCTGTGACTTCTGGCTTTTCCCAAAACTAAAATCACCTTTGAAAGGGAAGAGATTTCAGACCCTTAATGAGATTCAGGAAAATACAATGAATGGGAGAGCTGATGGTGATTCCAACAAAGGATTTTGCAGATGTTTTTAACAGTGGAAGAGATGCTGGGAGAACTGTGTGAGGCCCCAAAGTTACTACTTTGAAGGGAACTGAAGTGTCATTGTCCTATGTACAATGTTTCTTGAATCTTGTATCTTCTCCAGTAAATGTCTCTATTTTTCATATTACATGGCTGGATACTTTCTGGGCAGGCCTCATGATTCACATTAGTTTTGGACAAGAATTATATTCAACAGAAACAAATAATTGAGGCAGAAATATTTATATATAACTGTCTATATCATTCTTGAAGGTATCATTTTACTTTAAACAAAAGGACCAGGAAGATATTTGAAAGTTCTTAAGAGACTAAATCTTAATTTTCATTATAAGGAAAAGAAATTGTTAACTATGTGTGGTGATGGATGTTAACTAAGCTTACTGTGGTAATCATTCCACAACACACATACATATCAAATCATTATGTTTTATACTTAAAACTAATACAATGTTATGTGTCAATTGTATCTCAATTTTTTAAAAGCCAAAAAGTAAAAATCTGAATTTCACTGTCCAATCTAGGAACCTGGAAATAATCCTCACCTCCTTCTCCCCTTTATCCCTCATAGTCAATCCATCATCAAATCCCACCAAGTCTACTCCTAAATATCTCCCTTAAATCTATCTAGTTTCCTGCCCCTTCATTATCTCCAACCCAGCATGGTAGAGAAGGAATGGAGGCAGGGTGAGAGTGGCACAAGGGAGAGAAGGGGCCTGCCACTTTACCAAGAACCTAGGGTGCTTTCACAGTTAAAACCAAAATGAACCAGAATGTGGACTGATCTGCCTATAGGAAATGGCCAAGGAAAAAGGAAAAGAAGTTCCATAGATCCGATAATCTGTAAGTCATAAAGTTTACAAGACTGCCCATTACCCTAGGAAGTCAAAGTTCTATTTCCCAGAATTCAGTACCTTATAAGAACGATTATCAACTGGTGTGTCACAAGAATTTTTAAACATGAAGTACTTGACTATTTAGTCAGGGGCACTGACCTCTTTTTGCTTTGATTGTCAAATAAAAAAATGACAAGAGCTGATATAACAATAGCCATCAAATGTGAACAAGTCGAAATTATACCTATTTTTTAGTCAAAATAGTATGTTTTTTGGTGTGCCATAGATTTTCAGTTATCACTTTATGTGTGCATGAGATGAGTAAGGTTGAAAATCGCTGCCTTATAATGAAGGCGGGGGCTGGGGAGTGGCGGCAGGCAATGAAGCCAATTTCCCGTTAAGAAAATAGAAGCACTTCCCAATTCTGTATTTAGAGATCCCTGGGCTAAAAGTCAGGGAGGAGAGTAGAGGAAAATGGAGAATAAAGGGCTCTACGTAATAAGAGAGAGCAGGTTGAGAGGAAGTTGGAACACCACAGGAACATCTGTTAAAGATAATTCATTGCATTTTGAAAAATATAACACAATGCTTACCTATGAAAAAGGTTCACTGTGAAAATAGATGACCCCAAGTTTACTATGAGAAATCCTGCAACTAAAAGCAATCCTAACTGTCCCCTGATATGGCAGAAGGAAATCTAATGAGAGAGAATCCCATGGAAGAAAGGGAGACCTATCCCTCTCTATCGAGAAAAAGACGACATCCATCCCCAGTTGGAGGAAGTTCAACAGCGAACACATACAAATGAATGGGTATAACCACATTCTCCATACACTTAGAATCCAAGGGAAATTTCCTCTGGATTCCTCCCTTCACAGTTTCTGTTCTGTTACTAATATTTCAGTCCTAAAGGAGACTATTTTTTATATTCTCCTTTGTCTGATTATTCTTCTTCCTCTTGTCGAAGAAATAAATAGAGCTACTTTAAAATGGAGCTGGAGCTGCCATGCCAAAGGAACTCCCTTGCACCTCTTATGCCTCAAACTTTTGGAACATTAAAACAGCAAAATAACTTTTGGATTGGGCCTAAAGCAAAATTGTGTTTGCAAAGGTAACAAAACAGCAGATATTACAACCACCAGACTGATGACTATAGGTTTGAAAAACTTTTTAATTGTTTAGAATTAGCATCACTGTGTTAGGTTTTGGGCACCAACAGAAATGTCTTCTTTCTGTTGATGAAATTGTTCCCCTTCCCTTTCTCATAAATAACCATTACCTTCATTTCCTAGTCAGAACATTATTTGGGCTTCTATCTGAATCACTGCTTCGTGAATAGCTATTCTTATTCTTTTTTTAATCTCAAATAAATGCTTGTTGCCTCTCACTTTGAAAGGCCTTTTTATTCTGTGATTGCACTGCAGTACCTTTCTCTAGTCTCCGACTGGTCACCTTTCCTCATTGCACATCCACTCCCAGTCTAGTTCCATCACACTCATGACTGGCAGCTTCCACCCTAAACCTGCAAAGGATCACAGAGCTCACCTCATATATGACACATTCATGCATCTGAAATCAGAGCACCTGGTCTACACAACCAGGCTTAGTCACAATAATGTCTATCAACAGACACGCACACTACAAGAAAAGAAAATTATAGGCTAATGTTCCTGATGAACACAGATGAGAAAATCCTCAAAAAACTATTAGCAAACCACATTCAACAATACATTAAAAGGACCATACACCATGATCAAGTGGAACTTATTCCTGTGATGCCACAGTGATTCAAAATATGCAAACCAATGTGATACACTATATTTACAAAATTAAGAATAATAATCATATAGTAATTTCAACAGATGCACAAAAAGCATTTGACAAATTCCACTATCCTTTTATGATAAAAACACTAAGCAAATGTGTTATATAGTCATGGACCACATAACTACGTTTCTGTCAATGACAGCATATACCACAGCAGTTCCATAAGATTAAAATGGAGCTGAAAACTTCCTGTTGTCTAGTGATGCTGTAGTACAACACATTACTCGTGTGTCTGTGATGATGGTATAAACAAGCCTATAGTTGCATGAACATATAGCACACACTATTAGGCACAGTACATAACACTTGATAAAGGTGACAAATGATGATAGAAATAAACACTTGATAAAACACTTAATAATTAACATATTTCTAATACAGCTCACATATGAAGGATTAAAGACTCTACTTACCCCACCCATTATAATTCCATGAATAAGTGCAACATATGGTTTCTGGCAAGAACCTAAAAGAAACAGGGCTGTAATTAGTTGCAATGTTTAATAATTCTTCTTTTTTGTTTTTCAAAAACTACATGTCACATAAACTCTGAGTATTTTCCCAGGGAAATTTTTTTAAAGGTTTATTTATTTATTTATTTTTAGAGAGAGGGGATTGGAGGGAGAAAGAGAGGGACAGAAATATCAATGTGTGGTTGCCTCTCACGTGGCCCCCACTGGGGACCTGGCCCACAACCCAGGCATGTGCCCTGACTGGGAATCGAACCAGCGATCCTTTGGTTCACAGCTTGCACTCAATCCACTAAGCTACACCAGCCAGGGCATCCCAGGGAAATTTTTGCAAGAGATATCAAGGTAGACTAAATGTATGGCTTGTAAAATGTTCTTTTGAAAACCTCAGTCCATAAACAATCCCGATCATCTGTTCATTATCATTTAACAACTCAACACTTCCATGAAACAAATGAAAGTCTTGTTTAAGTCAGCTGTTGAGAAATATAGTTAACTACCCTGTAAGCCACTGATGTTTTATATACACAGTTGTATTTTAAGGAACATAATTTGTTTTCTAAGCATCTGAAGTAGTAGCTGCGTTCAAAGAGAAGTGTAGCCTAAAGGAAAAAGCATGGACTGGAAGTCAGAAGCCCCAGACTGTAGTCTCAGCTCTGTCACTTACTGGCACTTCAGCTATATTCAATAGACACACTGACACTAGGCATAATATACATATTTACATGTGTGCATAAACACACACAAGTTATATGCATGTCATATTAAGTGCAGAGCATACACAAAATATATAGATAAGTTTCCTCATCTATTACATGACAATATACGGCCTCAGAAGTCCCTTCTAGCTCAAGAATTCTATAAACTTTTACTCTCTTCCTTTCCCTTTTTACCCCTGCTGAGAGAGGGAATTGCTAACAACATAACAAAAATGTAAATAGCTGAGCTTCTGTTACAGTTTATTGCCAATATTACTTCCTTACCAAAGACAAATATAAAACTGCAGTTTTGATCCATATAGCACTTCCGTAAATATTTTCAATTTACTAAATAGGCTACCAAAGCACAAAGCTAACTGCATATTCACAAGGACATCCATAGCCTTCAATTTTGAACTATAATTCCCTAAAAACTAAGGAAAGAAATTTCTTTTTCTTTAATTAAAAATTTTTTTATTGATTGACTTTTTAGAAAGAGAGGGAGGGAGAGAGAGGGAAATGTCGATTTGTTGTTTCACTTATTTTATGCATGCATTTATTGTTTCTCGTATATCCTTGACCAAGATCGAACCTGCAGCCTTGGTGTACTGGGAATCATGCTCTAACCAACTAAGCCACCTGGCCTAGGTGGAAAGAAATTTCTCTATTGATTATAGATACATATATTTCAGATATAAAATATTAGAATAATTGATGCAGGACATGAAGCCAGAATTTGTCAAGTTCCTTACTGACTAAACTGTCATTACAATATACAGAAACATACCTTGAAGGCTTTCTCTCTGTACATTAACATTTTACCAAACTCTCTTTTCAAACTACTTAGAGCTGTTTCTTCCATCTCCTTTTGTATAGATCTACACTGTCTAAAATAGAAACTTCTAGCTAAATTTAGCTATTTAGATTTAATTACTTATGATTAAATAAAATTTAAACTTCAGTTTCTTGATCACACTTGCCTCATGTCAAATGCTCACTAGCCACATGTGGCTAGTGGATATCATATTGCATAGCACACACAGAATATTTCATTACTGCAGAAAGCCCTAATGGACAGCACTGGTATACATTTTCAAAATGAAGAAAACATTCTAAGTAAATTTGATAAATACAATTTTGGACTTAAAAAAGTGAGAAATGTCCATTCAACTAGGCCACAAGCCAAAATGGGAAACAGCCTCTTTCTCCCACTCCTAGTTCAACAACACAGAAATTCTAGAAAAAATAATGTATATCCAAGTTCAAAGCAAAACAAGGGAAATCCCCACATACCAGAAATAAGAAACTCAAATCAATAACTGAGTAGAGGTTATAGCCAAAGATTATGAGTATATTTGATTTTTCAGCTGGGAATAAATTTTGGACCACATATCTTATGCAATGAGCTACCCACACAAAGCTTCATGTTAGGAAGAGCTATTCAATATGTAAAACATGACTAAAACACTCAATTAAGTTCGTGCCCGGAGAACAGAGAAAAGCCAGAGAAAGTAGATGCTCAAGAACTGGATAACCATCACCACCACCAGTGCATCTGAACAAAACAAAACATCCCTAACAGATTTGGAATCAAAGTAACACCCATAACCTAGTAAAAAGTGTCTACGAAAAGATTACACTAAAGAATGAAATTCTAAACGCTTTTGCATAGATATCAAGAATAAAACACCACAATTATTCAACATTATAAAAGAATCCTAGTCAAAATACCACAAGAAAAATCATAAATATAAAAATTGGCCCTGGCTGGTGTAGCTCAGTGGATTGAGCGTGGGCCTGCAAAGCAAAGGGTCACCGGTTCGATTCCCTATCAGGGCACATGCCTGGGTTGCGGGTCAGGTCCCAGTAGGGGGAGTGCAAGAGGCAACCACACATTGATGTTTCTCAACCTCTCTTTCTCCTTCCCTTCCCCTCTCTCTAAAAATAAAATGAATAAAGTGTTTAAAAAAAAATTGGAAAGATGAGAAAAAATTATGTGCAAGTAGTAGAACTGCTTAGGATAAAAGCCGAATCTACAGAAATATTAGAATTAATTAACAGATTTCAGCAGGGTTACTGAATATAAGAACAAAAATATTAAAATCAAAAGCATTTCTATATGTCATATAGTCAATTAGTAAATATGACAGGAATACTACCATTAAATTAAGTAACAGAAAAAATAAGCTACTAAGAATAAAACTCTTAAAACGGTAGATCTTCACAGAGAAAATTACAAAACATTATGAAAGATCATGAAAGTCAACCTGATGAAAATGTTCTAAAACTGGTTTATGGTGATGGTTGCACAAGTTTACTAAAAATTATTGAATTTTACACTCAGAATGGTTGAATTTTATTGTATGTGAGTTATAATTCATAATTTTAAGTCTTCTATATGAATAAGCAAAGAAATATGCCACATTTATGGATGAGGAGACTCAATATAAGAGATGTTAATTCCCCCAAAATTAACCTAAAATTCATTATCATTTCAATCCAAACCTCAATAGAATCTTTTGTGGAATCAGACAGAATTCTAAAATTCATATCGCAGCTCTGAAGTGCCAGAGCAACCACGACAACTCAAAGAAAGTAGGGCACACTGTCTTAGCACGTAGAGACATATATTAAAGCTGCAATGATTGCAACCCTACAGTTTCAGCGTAAGTACAAACACATCAATGAAAAAGCAGCCAACCCGACCTGGTCATATACAAGAACCTGATATATGACAGAGGCACCATTAAAATTACTGAGGAAGGCATATGCTTTGTAAAAAAAGATATGGAAACACGTGGCTTTCTAGCTGGAATATAGAAGTTAGATGTCATGTGCAAAAATATTTCAAGTACATTAAACACTTGCAGCATAAAGAAACAAAATATTCAAACTATTAGAAGAAAATATCAGAAAACATCTTAACAACTTCAGTATTAAGTGCTTCTTTTAATGCAAAAAGCAGAAATCACAAAGGAAAAAATTAGGTATATTTCATCCCATTGAATATTGATAAAAACTTACATATGTTACCAAAAGGTAACTTAAAGCAACAGACTCAGAAAAATGGACTTATAATAGGTATAATCTACAAAAGTGAAGAATCCAGAATACATAAAGACCTATAAAGTCAGAAAGACAAAAAATCCAAAAGAAAGATGAATAAGGAATAAAACTGAAAATAAAATAGA
>VMDR010013150.1:0-25422 GCA_007922815.1 Macrotus californicus | reverse complement strand
CTTGTAAGATCCTTATGTCTACTCAGTGGCAGGCAGTTGCCTACTTATGGCCTAGGAAGCAGATGTGAATGATCAATCAGGGATCATGAATCCTCAATGATGGACAATGTACCTGGTATAATGGAAGAATAGGCCACATTGATAGTCAGTCAATCCACATGAATCCATCCCACTATATTTTGGGGAGATCAAAGTTGCATTTAGGGTAGTCTCATATTCACTAGGACAATTGGCTATTTCTAGAATTTGAGACATTCCCATTTCCTTGCTATTTCTTCCCAAGATTCTGTCATCTCTAAAAGTGATCTCATTGATGCCTAACGTTAATACAGATTCTGTTCACTTGTCTTTATGGAGAACCATTCTTTTGCACTCCTTTAAGTCAATTTTTTGCATTGTTATGAAATTATTCATTTTTTCTCCAAACTTCTATCATCCTTTATTCATCTCTTTATTAATTTCCGCTTTAAGTTGGACATGTGTCAATTAGCTTCTTTTCTCAATCAGCTTTGCCTCCTTCACAGTTGCTCTAAATAGGTTAGAAGGAATAGAGAAAAAACTGAAAGGAAATGAAAGGAAAAAGGAATATGAGAACAAAAAACAAAGAAAAGAAGAGATGACCAAATTAAGCCTCTCTTAGTATTCTTTCCACAGGGCTTACTAGCCCAGGAAACAAGATGTAGTGAAAAGATAAGTATCTAAAGTCAGGCATGCTGGATTCAAATTCCAGTGCTGTTAAAGACTCGCTGTGTGATCTCAAAACATCTACTTAACTACTTTGAAACCTAGTTTCCTTCCTAGAGAAATGGGTTTAATAAAACCTAAGTTGTGGGATTGCTGATAGATAACAAGATTCTGGTGCATTATGAATCACACAGTACATATAGTTAGCAGGCAATGAATGATAGCTATATTGCATAAACCCATGATCAATGAACCTGTTTCCTATCGAATCAACTACTTGAGTTCGTTTATTCTTACTCTAAAGCATACCCCCTTAACAGGATGGCCTTTCCCAGCTCCTATTACTAAGAAATTAAGGTTGCACATGCTTGTATTATAATATATATGACAAATGCAATAAGCTTCACAATACTTTCAATACTGAGGAATGACTTTACTTTCAATGTCACATTTATTGCATGTGATCATTGGACTCTGATAGGATCTTTTTTGTGTGAAAGGCAGGAGGAGCATGTAAGTTGACTCTTTAGGTTGAGTTAATTCTGAAGAATTAGGATGATCTTTTTGTAAGAGATCTCTATTATATTCTTCCTAAAAGTGAAGCAATTCATTGTCTTTCTGCCCTTGTCTTGGAACCTCTGTGCAAAGTACTACACAAGGTGTGTGATGTATTTGACTCTGGATGTCTGTGTTTCGCTTACTTGTTTTTCCAAGTGGTAGCCTCACTCTTGGGTGGCACGGTGACTGGAGCAACTTCAGTCATCACATCTGGTCCTAATAACATCCAGCAGGTGAAGGGGCGACCATGTCTCATTCTGTGTCTGTCAAGAGGGACACCATAGGTTCCCATTTAAATCTCATTGTCCAGAGTCAGGTCACAGACCTACTCTCAGCCAGTCCCTGGAGAGGGGAATGGGATGACCATGACCAGTGCAGGCCAATCACACTGTGCACCTGAGGCACGTGCTATACAAAGTAAAGGCGGTTATATGAAGCAAAGAGTTTTCTGTTAGAAAGGACAAAATGTACATAAGAATGTAAATTTTACAGGGCATGCAACCAACAATGATGACTCTAGTGACTTTCTGAATATCAAAATGACTTTCTACAACTTTAAAATGGGAGCCATTGTTCTTTGATGGTGCAGTAGGAAAAATCAATAGGGAATTAATTCATTGATATTAGTACATAATACATGATAGTACATGAACAAAACATGAGTTGCTTTAAGCTTTTAGGACCAAATCATGCCATAGCATTTCTTGCATTAAGTGCTTTTTTTGACTTTGTAAACAAATGCTGGACCAAACACTTTATCTGACCTAATAGGTAAGTGAAAGGGATTATTTATGAAATGAAGTAGTATTTCAATGTTTAGATATCTTCAAAATACACCTGAATGGCAGTATTGATGCTGGAATCTGGAAGAAGAAACTCAAACACCCAGATGTAGCTGAGACATTATCCAAGGTAATAGAAGTGTTGAGTTTCGAGCCCACGAGTTGTCATGGGCCTGCACTAGGTTGTGTCCTGCCACCTTTTTTCCTCGATTCCTGCCAGTTTTCTGAATCTGGTTCACCAGAATTTTGTTGAATCTGTGAACTAACCCATATCCTTCATTACTTAAGTGAGCCAGATTTCTTTTGTGTGTGCTTACATACCTAAATACTTACTAATATGGCCCTTTTAAAAGTATCAGAGGCTGGGGGATATTTAGAACCAGAAATTAAAGTCACATGACTGCCTTTTTCACTCCCTATAGACCCTGTAGACTCTTGACTAGTTTTGAACCAAATACCTCCTGCCTTCCAGATGGCATCCGGATCATTTTTCCTCTCCTTCAGCTTTTCTTATCAAAGACAAGTTCATAGCTCGATGGCGTGTGGGCTAAGATTATAGTCCAAAAAAATGGGTATCTCAGATCAAAAATTTCTTTTAAGGCTATTCTTGTTCCGGAAAAAAGAAATAAAGGAAAGATAAAGAGCCACGGTTATTTTGTGGTTCTGACAATTGTTTTCAGAAGTCTGTTCTTGGCAGGAGAGACCTTTATCCTCAGATCAACAAACCTGTCTCCTGGAGGAAACCTGCAAGTTTTGCAGAGGGCATTGATGTTTTGGTTCCTGTTAAAATTTATGTATTCTGCTTGCAAACAAAGCAACATTTTTACAAATCATGTGCTTTATAATTTTACCAACTTCTTTTGCCTACAATGGTTAAATTTTTTCTCTTCAAACAACAAACAAAAATATGGGTCTTGTATAGTGAAAATCAAAAAGAAATATCTTTAGCATGAAAAAAGCCATTTTATAAAAATTTACTGAGTGCCACCTGTATGTAATTTCCTTTACCAAGTACTCTTCATAGACAAGCTGATGGTAGGGATAGTAGGAAGACCTAATTTGTAGCATTTTCTGATTTCTGTGGTATAAATACTGTGCTCTTACCAACATGGCTAATCTCAAGCTACCATCATTGATTTAACTGCATGTGGAATTGGGAACAGATACACCCCATCTCCACTACCCCAGTAGAGGTCCAGAATTCCAGAATTCGAGAGAGTAAGAGAAATCTCATTTATGTGGGAGCAATGGGAAATGCTTCAGAAAGAAAGCGATCTTCTGGGAAAGTAAAACGTGGGCAAAGCATTTTTCATGAGAGGAGCAGGGTGAACAAAATGACGGTGCTGGGAGAGGGGGGTGCATATTTAGGGAGTGGCACAGGAGAAGCTGGGTGAAAAGGGAAAGAGGGGGGAAAGGCAGGGAAATGGGGAAGAGCATATACTGGGAAAACAAGCTTGATCAGTGTGGCAGGAGAAAACACACCCACACCATAAAGGAAAAAAGTGCTGAGTCTATGTTTGTCATGCAGCGACCCACCAGTGTCAGAGCATGCGTAGACATCACAATGCAAAAAGTAAAGGGACAGATCACATTTTGGGGGGAGCACACTAAGTAAGCCAGTGGCAGAAGCACTTGAAATGACGCTTTCCAGAGATCATCGCAACAGCACTTGCCTGTAGGTGCATTCCATATCTCCGGGTCCATAATAGTTTAAGTATATTTTATGTCTAAAAAAGGTAGCAGCAGTTGGGGCAGCAGAATCTCTGAATGTGCACTATAACTTCAGGATGTGGGTGTTGCCAGGGGGTGGCACTGGAGGAAATACCTCTGAATTATCCATGTCTGTTAGCCGTTTGGATCCAGGCAGGTAGCCAGGTTCTCTGTAATGCGAGGTCGGTAGGTAACTGTAGGTCCAGAATCTCCAGGCAGCAGGCACTCATCTGTCAAGTGCATTCTGAGACACAGAACCCCCTGAACAGGGAAGACACTGTGTTTCTGGTATTAGTTGTTTCTTTTGTCTCAGGGACTCATCTTCACTGAGGTAGAGCAGGATAATGATGATCATATGCTCTCTATGGAGCCCCAGGCACGTGAAGAATTCAGCCTCTCCTCTGTTTTCTCTGCTTGACTGGCTGAAGACGTGAAGTACCTTCAGGACACTTTGCATGTTTACTGCCTCTTTGCTCTGCCTTCCCACTCCTAGGCAGCACTGATGTTGGGCTGCTTCCTTACATTTTATAATGGCAAAGTTGGATGCTGTCTTTGAATCAATATTTCTTTACAGCTTCCCTGGAAGGGATTGTACTCCATCTGCCATATTCTTGGGGAATCTCACAGAGGAACTAAGGCCCAAAGAAAGGGTCTTTGCCCAGGTTTAAAAAGCAGAGTCAGGGTCCATGTATCATCTTCAACTTCACCCCTAAGGGTATTCACCATACAAGGCCTAGAGGGAATCTAACTGTAAGACACGGAAGTTATTGCTTTAAGAACAGGTCCCAGTAAAAACAGAGTAGCAGCTCATAACAGAAGCAGGTGTCTATAAAATTGAGCCCTCCACCTTTTCAGGCATCATGCTTGTTTTAAACATGGATTGAAAACACAAACAATGCAGCAAATCTGTTTGATGTCCACTTGTTCCTGATAGCTATACTGCGCCCAGCACACTAGAGTCCTGTATCATTTTTTGCTGCCTGTGGAGGAAGGTCTTAGTATTCTATACCACATCTCAGCTTTTTCAATAGTTACAGAATTTTTTTTGGGGGGAATGAGGGATTGGCAGAACCATTCAGCTGGCTCCAGGACCATAAACTGCACTCTACTGGGAGATGGCTGTGGCTGATGAACTCCCTGTTATTGCCATCCTGTCTTTGAAGGAAGTATCACTTGACCTCCTATAGTAATAGTACCATTTCTTCAACTGTATTCACTCATCCTTGTACACAGGTTCTCCCTACACAAATCCTCTAAGATCACTCCATTCCTTCCTCTGGGAGGTTTAATTGCAGTCAGGAATTACATCTCTGTCATGTTCTCTTGGACTGAATCCCTTTTAGCTGCTTCCCCAGGACTACTGGCTACTTTTATCGTGGTACCACATTGCTCTGGAGGTCTCACTGTACATTCCTATCTCATTCTTGGGGGCAGGGAGTGTCACCCATTCATTTCTGTATAGGGCTTGGCAGACATTAGGAGACTTAATAAGTGGTTGGATTTCATTGCTGTAAACTAGATAAGAAAAATTAATATTGGATTAAGGCTTTGACTGTGATATCTTTCATACTAGTTTCTTAATCTTGGGTCTGGAAGGGCAATAATGAATGAAAGGCTCAGCACCCACTACCAAAGCCCAGCTAATGACAATCTGAATCCAGATCAATATCCGTTTTCTGCTACATGATCTCCCTGTCTCCTGGCTAGCCTTCTTTCCTCTTTATCTGTTCAGAGATTTGTCTCTGGCCATGAGCCCAACATGGAGTTCCAAGGAAGCTTTTGACACTACTCCTGATCTGGCTGGTTCCATCATTAGCCCATCCCGAAGGGAGTATGGGAAAAGCTGGATTCTGAGACCCAATATGGGAGGAAACATGTGGGGTTTATTTGTCTGCTATTTGTCATTTCTAGTCCAATCAAGCATCCTGTTTTATTGGGGCTCTATGAAGTCCTATCTACCTGGTCCTTCTCCTGTGTAACATAGTTAGGAAATAGACTTCAGAGCTTCCCCAAGTGCTTCATAGCAGTGGTGTGTAAAGGCCAGAAAAAAGTCTTTGGACATGAAAAACCCAAGAGCTTTTCATTATTGGTTTTATTCTTTCCCTAACTAGCTGAGCAATTGAGCAAGTCGTAAGTCACACAACTCTCTTGGCCTCAGTTTATTTTTCATTATTTTATTTGAATAGTTGCATTAAATTATTTTTATGATACTCTATAGTTCAAGATTCTGCAAGGCTTTGATTCTAGCTCTTTTTCTAAAACCATCAATGCAATTAGGATATTTGAATTTAAATGAGCCCATTCTAACCTGTTGTAAACAAATATGTTAGTGCTAATAATTGTCTTCTTTTAAGACTGTGAAGCTAATATCTTCTCTAAGTGAAGGATATTAATATTTTATTGCCTCCAGTACAGATTTATTAGATGTTTCACCAAGAGAGACCATGATCAGCCATGCCCCAAACCAACCATTACTCTGAAAAAGAGAATTGAGCAATGCAAGTTTGTAATGCCCAAGTAGAAGAGAAACCAGAACCTTTGTATACCCTTTGTAAAGTGCTTGCTTACATGCCGGTATCTGGAATTGCTCTTTTTACCGGGCTTCCAAATCCCAAGCAGTATTTTTAATTCACAGAGTAAAATCCAACTGACTTTGAAATCTGTTGCATGAAGTCACCAGAGGGACTATATATCTCCCTCTTTCAGAGGGGAAGTCAAGCACAGCGGTTCAATTAGTCTAGCACTAAGTCCTCCAAAGGCTGAAGGGCCTGAGGGAAAGGCATTAGGAGCAGGGTTATATGCTCCTGTTCTCCCCCCTTGGCTAGAAAACTCATGGTGGTTGGGACCAGAAAATTGAAATAGAATGAGATCCAAGATGGCAGCCACTGCCTCTTTTCTATTAACCTTCAGGCTGCACTACTCGGCAGAAAGAAGGGCGACCAAGATGAATTACCACTTGGACCTCAGTGCATTGCTCCACTAACATAAGAGGGCTATCTGAGGTGTTTGCGATTCCCACCAGTAAATGCCAAAGATTATAGAAGTCATTAAAATGGAGGCTTCAGACCAGCCAAGCAAACCAGGTATCTGGAATAGAAAAAGAAATTGCTTCTAGGATTTCAGAATAAATGAGAGATGAAATGGTTCAACTGCTATGATAATTATTGGCTCTCAAATTAATGGTAATAATTACGTTAGCAAATTGCCATGTAACTGTTCAATGAACAAGTTCATAATCTAATCCTACATTGTTTTATTTTTAAGATGGTTTCTTTCTATTTTTACGTCTTGAGGCTAAAGCTTCTTGCTTTAGACTAATTTGTTCTTTAATCCCTGCTAACCAAAGCCCTTGTTGTGCATAATGAGAGTAAAATGGTTGAAGGAAAGTATTTAATGAATGTCAATCCTGTGTCCTGTGCAAAAGAATCTTGAATGACTCACCACGGCAGACCTGTCCCCACACTGTTGTGGGTGCATTTGGTTCATTAAGAATTAAAGAATAAACTGTGACCTCTGGGTCACATTCGAGACTTCCATGAGACTGGAGAAGGCGGCTAACACCAAGCACAGCTACTCCTTTTCATTTTGTGTAAAAGATGAGGTGGCATCTTTCTCAGCGCCAGCTACAACTTCCAGTTAGAGGGATTTATCCTAACGTAAAAATGGAATTTTTGCTTTACTCTCCTTTGGGCGCTTTCTGACTCCATGTTGTTGTAGAAATCATTCCTTTGGCTTTGATATATAGTGTCATTTCCTCAGAAGACATCAACTTGTTTTTAAATTGTACTGTATTTTAAATTGCGTTACTGTTTTTATTTGTGGTTGCTATTGTCATTGCTGTTTTGATCATGTAATCTTTGGGTTAGTGGTTTAGTTATCTGATCATTCAAACAGAGCTCACCAAGCTTTAACTGGGCATCCAGTCCTGTGCTCACAAAGGACATTAAAATATATTCCATACAATATTACAACCTGGGATGGACAAAAACATGTGGTTTAAATTGATTGCCAAGTGAAATAGCACACTCTCCAATGTGGGAGGCATTTCCATAGGTTGGGGTGGGGAGGAGAAACCTGACACTGAGCTGAGATTTGAATTCATCTCAGAATAATTAGTTTGTCATGGCACAGTGGATGAGAGGACAGAGCATGCAGTTGGAAGTGTGGATATTTAGAAAGGAACCTAGCATTGTATTTGACACAGTGATGCAGGAAAGAGCTGTTCCAGGAATGAATGGATCTGGTAATGCTATCCCTCAACCCATGGGCTTCAGAATCAGAGAAGTTATAATTTGGAGACCTTTCTGTGCTACTGATGGGAACTTGAGCAAGTTGCCCAACCTCTAAGACTCAACTTTCTCACTAGTAACATGTGTAGTTATTGCAGTTAATATCAAGTGGGATTTTTGTGAGGTGGAAATGAGCTAATGTATGTATTAAATACTTGTAAGTTACTTGGACATTGTAAGCACCCAATACATAAAATTATCACTGTGATAACTTTTGTACCATCATTATTACTACACGTATACAAGAAGTTTGTGACTGTAGGTTGGACAGAGAGGTATATAGACAGAGTATTATGTGTAGCTAGGGAGTGCTTTTGTGCAAGGAGAAAAAAGCTGATACCTTTATATTGAAATACTGAGGAGCCCTTCACTTAGCAAGTGTCACTGGCTCCGGAAAAGGACCTTTTGATATTGAACTACAATAATCACATCAGCTTTGGGCTTCCTGGCGCATCAATGTCCTATCTCTTTTGCCAACAATTAATATCTTCGAGCCACCTTTCCTGAACTTACCCAGGTGGTTGTTCACAGGTGATGGGATCACGAATTAGGGCATTTTATGTCTCAAAGCCATTTCATTTTCTCAAATGTGTCATAAAGAGTAACAGTCATTCTGACAAATGTCATTTTATCCATATTTGCTAGATAACCTCAGACTTGCAGGTCCTTTAGACAGCTGTAAACTTCTTGTACTGTAATTCTACACAAGTTTCTTATCTTTTTAACACAAGAGAACCCTCCACTGAAAATTAATTTAGGGAAATTGAAAGTCTTTTTCTGTGCTCACCTGTTTGTAAATGATAAGGGCCCTAAACAACAGTTTTAATAATCCGGTCCTCCGCGCAGGAGCAGCAGCTTATGATCCCAGCCATCCCCTTACACCCATGTGAGCCGATCCCCTATTTCAAGCCAATGCTCACTTTCTGTGATGAAATGCAAGGGCTCATCTCAATTTAATACATGACTTCCTTCTCAGGGAGCATGAGAACCAGAGTGTCTGCTGGAGACCTGGGATGTGACAGTTCCTCTCTGCACAGACTGCAAGGGAGAAACTTAAATGGGGAAAAAAGGTGCACTTATTCTTATTTGTTATATTTGTTAAGTGATTTAAGTGTTGCTTTTTCTGAAAACCTCTTTTCGTGGAGTAGCAATCCCTAGAGGGATGCTAGACAAAGAGGACAGTGGGCAAAGAAATCAGGAACAATGGCACCAAAAGGACTCATTAAAGTCTAAGATCAAGCTTGAATGATAAAAGCAAAGTAGGCTCCACATGGGCATTGCTTAGGCAGTAACAACGACCGTTTAGGGGGACAAAAGAACATCAGCATTGAAAGAAATCAATATTTTACTAATGCACCTATCCAAGCTCCCACATATTAAATTTTCATTGGAGGCTAGAAAGCTCGGGAAACAATGTCTTGGTGTGAATTCACAGAATCCATCTTTTATCTTCTCCATCTTGGGACCTTCACGGCAGGGTTTGAGGTCCCTGTGCCCTGCCCCTGCTGGTTCAGCCACCTCTGCCGCCTCCCTCGCCCTTCCCCCTGACTGGTCTGGCGGGTCTTATGTATTTCTCCTCCTCAGTGCTTGTTAGATCGCTGCTCAGACGTTGAGCTGAATCACCTGGCACTCAATGTTTTTCAGCTTAGGGAAAAATTAGCATGTAAAAATGAGTTCACTTTTAAAAGGAATAACAGAGTCCAGTTTCACATGGAACACTCTGGAAAAATTCACAAGCCCTCTCCGAGCTCAGAAGCAGATGTCCTACCCTCTGGACCTACAGGAGATCTCTACTGATGAAATTTAACCAATGTAAATGGCCATTCCCCAGTTTTCCTGCTAAAGTTCTCTAAATCAATGTGTCTCTCCTTGGGAAGACAAAAATCACTCCAACAGAATTAGAATTCTTCTAGTTTTATTAAAAAAATCTTCTGAAAAACATTAATGCAATTTATATTAACAGAATAAAAAAAGAAAAATCATACGATCATCTCAATAGATGCAATAAAAGCATTTGAAAAGTTCAACATCCCCATTCATGATAAAAATTTTAAACATGCCCAAAATAGAAGGGGAAATCCTTGACTTGAAAAAACCCTACAGCTAATTTCATATGGAATATGAAAGGGTGAGGGCTTTTCACTCAGAAGCAAGGCAAGAATTTTCTCTTTCACTAATCCTTTCAGTGTTGTACTGGAAATCCTAGACAGTGCAATAAAGACAGAAAAATAAAAGTCATACACATAAGAAAAGAAGAAATAAAATTGTGTCTATTCATAGAAGACATGACTGTTCTCATTGAAAATGTGAGAGAATCTACAAAAAACACTTCTAGGACTACTACATAAGTGTTGCAAGGTCCCAGCACACAGATAACAGAGAAAAATCAATTGTATTTTTATATACTAACAAACAATTAGAACTTAAAATTAAAGAAAATGTACCATGTAAAAAAGCACCAAAAAAATAAAATAGGTATGAATCTAACAAAATCTGTGCAAGATCTATATACTAAAAACCACAAAAGAACGATGAAAGATGTCAAAAATAATGTGTTGACTGTATTTGCATGACCTTGGGCAAAAGGTCACTGACTTTTCCTTGACTTCAAAAACCTAAATTATTCAACAGACTCTGAAGTTCTACGCACACAGTGCTTTTGTACACCGCCAATAAAAGCTGATAATGATACTTAGCATTTCTTGAGCACATACTACGCAACAGGCATGGCATTAAGCTGTTAACATGCAATATTTAATTCAATAATCACAATAATTCCATGAGGTTGATACTATTCTTATCCCCAAATTGCAAATTGAGAAACTGAGGCCAAGAGAGGTTATACAATCTGCCCCAACTCACACTGTTAGGGTCAGAACTAGGAGTCACTTCCATATGTTGCTGGCTTTCTTATCTGGGTGGTGAGGCGAGCTGGCAGGAGATGGAATGGGAGCCTCTGAAGCCCAAGCAGATGGCAGTGTGCCTCCTGCTGCCTCAGGGATCGTTGCACTTATGGTTCGTTAGCATTCTTCTTCCCATTGGCACTCTGGTTTGGAGACCATCATTGGTTTCCATATTCTGCCGTTTGGCGATGTATAAGAGAGGGCCTTACTGTCAGGAGATGCTGTGGTTTTTATATGTTCCCCTTTGTGTGGTTTTTCTATTCTCTCCTCCATCAAGTCTTGACTTGCTGGTTATCCCACATTTTCCACATTTGCCTTCCTCTCAGGCCTTTTGGGTTGAAAAGAGCTTGAGTTCATGTCTCTTCTCAGCAACTGATTCCCAGTCTGGAATGGGGGAGTCTGAGCCCGCCACTGGGATGGGAGTCACCCAAATGGACAGTGAGCCTTTCTCCTGACCAACACCAAGGTTGCAACAAAGCCCGGGTCATGGTTTGAGCCTGCCCTGCAGTAAATGTAGCCCTGCTGATGCTCCTAATCCCCATATTTATTGCCCATGCTCAGTGTTTGCAGCCTATTTTCCAGGCTTGAAATGCAAAGTGCATTGTATCTAGAAACTGACAAGTGAAGATTTTTATCCATTTGCTCTGTCTGGTGTGATAGCACAAGCAGTGTGTTTTGTACTTAAAACACAAGCTGGTTTTATATAAAAATGCATGCAAGTTGAAAGCTCTGGCCCAGGAAAGCTAGTTGATGAATGCATCCTGGTAGGCAATTAAGAAAGGGACAAGATAATGCAGGGAAATTATATTTCTCTCGTTTTGCACAAGATTCAGTGTTGCTCCTTCCTAATATATCAGCTACTTCTATCCTCATGCCACATTGGAATTTTCTCTCTTGAAATTTATGGGCACACATTGGCTATGTATCATTGCTCTTATTTAATTTCATGGCAAACACAAGCACATCTCCACTCCCCTCTAAGCTGCACCTTGCTGCAAGCAACAAATCGAAGAAATATATGCCTTCTCTTGGAGGATAAGGCAGGGAATAAACAGTGTTCTGAGGGCGGGGGGTACCCTTCTCCAGATCTCTCTCTCTGGAGCACACAGAGTGGACATGCTGCCCCCCAGGGCTTCCTGAGCTGACAGGGAGTCCGCTTCGACTCTGGCCCTTGGAGGGGTTGCTCCAAAAATGATTTGGTATGCTAATACGTACCAAATTCCCACCTGACTAAATATGGCCTGGAAATCCAGCTACCTTTCAGCTGCAGCATACATTTACCTCTTTAAAAATACATTCCAACCCCCCTATGCTGCTGGACTCTTGTGAAACCCAGGTTTGAGAGTTGGTCTCAATGCTTCTGTAGTGTCTGGAAAGACTCCGCACATCCTCAGTAGGAGGAGGTGGTGGACGACAGGGTTGGCAGCCCCCTCCCCTCAAATCTCTCTCTCAACAGCCTCCCACTGTTTCTGACATTCCCATGCTATTTTACACCTTTGTGTCTGGGTTTCAAGGATCCACATTATGACTTAGCACACTTGTTCTCTGGGAGCTGGAGCACAATGGGCTGCAAAAGCAATAATAAGCAACAATAACAAATGACACTTATTAAACACTCATTATGCACTGAAGCATTCTAAACACTTTATATGCATGATCATGCTTAACCCACACAACAACCTTACATGTTGAATACTCTTAAGATCTCCATTCTATAGTTGAAAATCTGAGACTTAACACGATGAAATTACCTACACAAGGTCATTAACCTATTAAGCAGCTGAGAGAGGTCTCTAGCCCAGGTCTTTCTGACTCACCTCCATGCTTAGTCATATGATTATGCCACCCCTGCAGCAGCTGCTCACTTCCAGAGTGCTAATTGGTGTCCCAAATTAGACTTCCTGCATCTGACAGCTCAGAAGAAATGAGATAATGAATGGCAAGCTCTGGTGGGTAAAGGGAAAAGGAGAGTGTACCTTAGCAGACCCTTCGCCTTACCGTGATTTGCACATCGCGTGTCTCAGCTAGAGAGTAACACAGAGAGGATGTTAATTAGCCAAGAGAGTAGGAACAGCAGTGTGTACTGGGAAAGAGCAGAGGCTATGCTGGCATTGAGTTGAAGCCTTGTGTTTTCCAACAGTTTCCAATCAGTCATTTCTGAGCACAGAGATTTCGCACATGAGCAGCAAGTGGGACCAGTGCCGGGGTGACTGTGTGCCCCAGGACATGGTGAATGCCACTGTTTTTATATTTAGTGGTAACGTTCAAGATATTTAAGAGCATGTACAGCACAGTGCCTAGCCACAAGACAGACAATGGCCCTGGTGTGGGAGAGAGGACCTGAAGGTCCCATTAGGGGAAGTCTGCAAAATCCTAGAAGAGGGGCTGGGGTGGCAGAGGGGTGGGGAGCTTAGACAGTGGCCATTCACACATCAGGAGGGAAGATTTTTTATATTTTGACCACCAGCGTGAGTGCGTACCACCTAGTTTCAGCCCAGCTGGTACAAAATGGAAAGCCTCAGGACCTGCGTTTAAGAAGGTGTAGCTTAAAAGAGTGGTGGGGATAGCTATAGCTCTTATATCTAGCCCCTGGCAGGGAGAGCTTGGCCTGACCCTGTGAACAGGATGTTTAGCTCACCCCCATGACCTTACTCCTTCGCTCCATCATGAGGTGTTGTTCACACCTTCCTCTCCCTTCCCCTGCTTAGTTACAAAAGCCTGTATCCTTCCTTGGGTCAGTCCTGGTGAAGGAAGCCAAGGTCAAAGCAAGCTCAGAGACTCTGGGCTAGTGTAGGGAGTTGGTCTTAAGCCCTCAGTGGCCCCTGGTTGGCCGGACCCTGTCCCTCATTGATGAAAACCAGTCTGGTCTCCATGATCCCACTCCCTATGGGCTCGTCTCTGTATCTGACATCTGTCCTCAATCCAGCTGAGCTATTGGGGTCCCGCTCCTGTGAGAAAGGCTTCTCTCCAGCCCTGCCCCAGCAATTCTTGGATCTTAACCGCAACATGAGGGTATGTAAACACGAACTAAACCACACGGTTCAAATTGCAGCTCCAGTCCTTTCTAGTAGGCTATCCTCAGGCAAGCTGCTATTTTTTTTCTTTCTTAGAAACCATATTATCCCACTTCCAGAATGCAGCTGTGACTTGGGAAAGAGGGTTTTGTTTTCACCATGTATCTGCAATAGTCGCACATTAGTAACTATTCCCTGGGCGCCAGCCACTCCAATCTAGTTATGGTGGGGAACAATTTATGAACAGTTGCCTTGTTCCCTTGAATATTTATCTATCTGTTAAAAGATGCTTGTCCGCCCAGACTCAGTCCCAGGATCATCTCCTCCAGGAGCTTCCCTGCTGCAGCTCGCCCTCGCCACCTGGCCACGTGACACGTGCCTCTCAGGGGCTCCGAGCTTCTCCTTGTCTCTGTACTCTTTACCTAAAGAGCTCTCTTACCAGGTTGTGAGGCTCTCTGAGATCAGGAACGGCGGCTTTTCTTTTCTGTTTTCTAAACAGCCAACATCATGGCTAGCACTCAATACATGCGGGAAGAATGAATGAATACAAGAAAACAAATAATGAGTGCCTTATTTTTCTAAAGCACCCTAATTGATATTTACATGAGTCTTTTCAACTGAAGAAAAGTTAGCATCACGTGATGGAGGATACAAGACCCAGACAGGCAAAATGACTTGCTTAGCTTGAGTAAAAGGGGGAAATACATGGTCTAGAACCCAGGGCTCAAAAAGTCACGAAAATGGCCAGTGTCTCTGTCCCCAGCCCCATATTCTCACAATGATATTTTGTAACCAGATAAGTTGCCTGAAGCTCGTGCTTCCTGCTGCAGTCATCCTTCACTGCTCTGCAGCATCATCTTGAGCCAGGTATAGGTTCTTGAGGTCACGGAGTGGTAATTACTGCCACATTGGAAGAAAGAGGTGTGCACCGTGTTTTGGAGGCTCTCTCCCTGTTATTAATTCAGGTTCTGAAGGTTGTGACACTTGTCATCTGAAAGATAATTTTCCTCAGATTTAATAATCGCAGTTAACTCTCAGATTTGATTTTAATTTCAGACCTTGATGTCATGAAGTATTAATTATCTCCATTACCTACTGATAATATTCCTGCAAACATGCACATGTTTGATTGGCAGGAATCTTTATTAATTTACAAGGATGAGCTCAATTAGAGACGCTCATTTATCGGCACAATTCCACCTACATACCTGTTATTTTGAATGGGGCAAGCTCTTAGCCAACTCACAATTCCAAATAGAGAGGGTCAAACCCTATCAGTAGGGTGGCTGACTCTAGCAGAGATTGATTGACACGTATTTCATTGTCTGATCTGCCTGCGTTTGCGTGAAAATGAGTGAGATAAACCTTTGGGACTAATTAAGATTCTTATAGTAAAGTAATGAGAGAGATTTTCTGTGTCGACTTGATTCTCTCTCCCTCCGTTTCCACGCCTAGGGTTTTTCTTGGGGCTGGCACAGGCACACCTCATTTAAGCAGCTGCACATGTTTCCACGGTGCTTTAATCACACAGAATTTTTTTAAATCTTGATGAATGCTAATATTTTATGTTAAGTGAATTGGCTCCTTTTAGCTACCCACCTGACAGCCCAGCATAAAGGGAAAACTACATTAATGAAATGTCATGCCATCCCTCGACAGGGTCAAAGCCTTGGGGTTTGGGAAGTGAACCCTGCTTATTCACTGTTCTGTGTCACTTACTGGAGTCACAGAGTTGGACTTAGATACATTTTTCTTCATGAAATGAATATTGATGACATTAAGGACGAGTGATTTAGCTTGAGCTGGATTCTCCTACGAGAGACTATGGCAGCGATAGCTTCCTGACCCTCCCACCGAAGCATATCTTTGCCAAATGACTTTGTAAGCACAGTGCCTTCTGGTTCCGCCCCAGAAGAGAAAACTCGATGTTTCGGCTGGGGGAGTAACAACGCAGAATAATAAAACAAAAAAAATTGCAACAGTGTTTTTACTTGCATAGTCCCTCCCTCAGGAGTGCAGCTGCATCTATGCGTACAGATAACCAAGCAATACAACTTTAGATATCGTGTTCAGGAAAAAACAATAATTCAGTCCTGTTCTATCCTTCCCAGGGCAAACTCGCGTTTGCTGGGAAGAGTCCAGCCAGAGTGAAAATGCTGCCGGAGAATCTCTAATCAATTCAGAAGAGAGAACGATTGTTGTCTGTGATTTGGGGCTAAGGCAAACAACACATCTTCACTTTAAATATTTGCCTTCAGAATTACTTTAGCCTCTGCTGTGATGAAAGGACTTGAGTCCTTTTTGTCCAAAGGTAACTGTACAAGCTTTAGGAAAAATAATACATATTATCAGAGTTGTTTTCAAGCATCTTGAAAGATCTTCGAAAGGAAGTTGTGGGAAACAGAGACCCTATGCCCTGGATACAGTCATACTCTTCTCCACTCCCCTTTCTCGTGGTCAGCTTGCCCTCCTGGCCGGACTGCTGCAGGGGGCTGTCAGACTGGTCAAGAGCTATCGCGGACTCGGCAGTCGGTCAGCACTCCAAAAGAGCATGTTCAGGGTTTTATCCTCAAATCATGGGTAAGACGTGATCCAATTCTGAGAAATCCCTATAAGAGGGCCAGGAACTAGAATCCCTTCGGAGGGGTTTTTCATGCAGAGATCTCATCCCAGGGTACTCGGTTTTGCTGATTCCAGAAGAGATTAGACGGAACTAAAATGGTGGAATTCTTTCTTGCCTCCACAGACGGGGAGGGTAGAAGGAAAAGAGAGTACCAGGGAGGTTTTGTTTACATGACTTATCAGAGAAATAGGCTTCCTGTTTCTTCTTTGCTGGCCCATAGGGGTGATGATTAGCGAGGAATCTCTTGCCACTGGACTAGCTCTTCCAGAGTGGTTTCTATGGAAACTTAAATGTATGAAAAGTTAATAGATACTATAAGCAAAAATTATCTCACGTTTATATAAAATGCTCATTAAGAAAAATTTCAATGCTTAATAATTGAAGAACCTCTCAGTGCAATTATGCACTAAATGTATTTTATTGTTGTGAATATCTAAGAAGGAAGGGTTGCATACATATTTTCCTCAACATTTCCTAATGTAGACTGATATAATGCTAAGTGCTCACCATTATGTACAACACAGAGCAAGTTCTTGCCCTTGGAAAGCTAGCAATCTCCTAAAGGAAATTACTGTCCACGCAGAAGTCAGATTAATTGGACGATAGCTCTGTTTTATACTCTGGCATTACCTATGAGACTGGACAAATAGAAGAACAATGTTTTGACTCTCTAAAAAACCTAATTCTACACGATGCTTTTGGCTTGAGTTGTTCTTTGAGTTTCTCCTTGATCAACCCCTTTCTCCTGAATTGAATCATCTCAGCTACATCTCTGCTCCTATCTCTTACCATGGTTTTGACATATGCTTCCCTGGGATCATGAAGTAGTCAATCAATACTCAGGTAATCAAATTTGGTTTCACATTTTGAATCCATTTTGCCTTTCAAGTTCATGTTGACAACATCTCGCCCTTATCCCCTTGAACAGTGCTGTCTGATAGAAATAGAATGTGGGCCATGGATATCATTTTACAGTTTATAGTAGCCACTGTCAAAAGAAATGGGTGGGATTAATTTTAATAACATGTGGTGTTTAACCTAAAATACCCAAGAATGTTATCATTTCAGCATATCATCATTTAAAGTTATTATTAATCTGCTATTTCACATTCTATTTTTGTGTAAAGTTTTAGGAATCCATTGTGTACTTTATACTTACGACATATCTCATGTCAGATCAGCCACATTTCAGGAACTCAATAGCCACGTGTATCTAGTGGCTACCTTACTGGCCAGCACAATTTTAAAACAATGGCTTTTGAACTTGACCCCTCAACTAGCAGCACTGAAATCACGTGGGGATGTTTTATAAATACCAGTTATTGGTCCTGGACCAAAGCCCACAGACTGCAGAACTCTGGGGTATGGTCCACTGATCCAGTTTTATAAAATTCCAAGGAATACTGATTTTTGTGAAAATTCAAAAATATTACTCTAAAAATACAGCAAAAATATTGTGTGTAGCATGCTTAGGAAATGATTCAGGGAGAAGAGTCATTTCATCCCATCATGGCTTACTAGGTATATTTATATTTCACCAAAACTAGTGAGTAATGGAGGTCTTTTATAATTTACAGAGCAACAAATGGAATTAATAATAATTTTGTTTCATTTTAATATTCTTCCACCCATAATTTCATAAACGTTGTTGCTTATCACATTGGTCTGTATTATATACAAAAAACTAAGGCCGACCCACTAGCCAGAAACCCACCGGGCATTTGTGAAGTGCATGAAGACACGCCGGGCAGGGCCAAGATGCGGGGGGTGGGCATGTCAGGCTGAAGTGCTTAGATTTTGTCCTGCAGAGAGACTCTGGTACTATTTCTGCTCTAGTCAATGGTTTCTTGTTCTCTGCCTGACACTAGCTCCTTCAAAGGGGCAAATTCTCTCCTGGGAAATGCAAATAGTTTTGTTTTCTTTGGGATAATTGCTTATTTTGAATAATATATGCCGTGCATACGTAATGAGTGGAGAAACAGTGTGCAAACATGCCTTCCTTCGATTGCCTTCTATTTAGGCACCAGGAGAGCAATGCTGGGGTGCGCAAGCCCACCTCCCCATCAGAAGTCCCTTTAGTCCCTGCATTAGCACATTAGCATTGCGGCCGCACCGTTTCTCCGTTGGGCTTGGGAACAGCGGCTTCAACCTGCTGCTTGTTTACTAAATGGAATCAGCAGATAATTTCACGGTGGTATAGACAGCATGAAAATCCCACTCAAGATTCATAAATCCTGCTTTAAATTTGGCCAGCTTATACCCAGGCTGCCCTCTCAGCCCTGTCCAATTGGAAGCTGTGGAGTCACCCGAGGAATGGAAGATGGAGTTTGGGGAAGAGAAATGCATGCCTAGTTTTCTTTCCTAGTCCCAAGGGAGGAAGTAGAGGGGACTTGGGGCAAATGAGTGGGGAGAGAAGCATTAATCATAATCCGTAGTCACAAAGTCGAGGAAATGGAAAATTTCTCTGGTCTGAGAACCTGGATTACTGAGTTCTCACTGGATAAACCTTTAGTGAACAGGTGCCTTGGAACAAGAGGAGGCTAAGTTCATCCCTTCCTCCACATTACCCTTAGCTGTTCTCGATGAAAATACTCATAGTTCAGAGGGAGCCCCAGAAGTGTAGCTGAAAGCACTGAATTTGGGAATGAAAAAAAAAAATTGAGGGATAGGAAGAACCAATTGGAAGGAGATACTCATGAGAAAGAAGAAATCTAGTGCTCCTAAAGGGTGAGCTGCTCACTTAAGTCCATTTTGGTTGTTTGAGTCTCTCATTTCAACACAGAGGATGTTTCATGCGTGCTTAAAAAATAATAATTCCAATGAAGCCCTCTTAGCCTGAATGAAGCACACACAATGGTAATGTAAGTTACTTCTTTAGTGGCCCCATCTCCAAATATAGCCACACTAGGGATTAGGTCTTCAATATGTGAATTGAAGGGTGAGGTGCACAAACAGCCCATAACTGAGTATATCTGAGTGCTGGGGAAGAAGAAAGAGCTACCAGTAGACTTTAAGGTAGAGTTATTCCATGGAGTGAAGGTCACAAATATTTATCTATTCTGTTAATTTCACAAATCTGAGTGACGAGGTTTAACGACATGAGATCTGCCAGCTGCAGGAAGTGCCTGTACCTGACTATGCTGAACCAGACTGGATTTCAGAATTTCTGTCCACCATGTCTTGGAATCATACCATTATTGATCATATTAAACCTATCTAGGAAAGAATCATTAAGTCCTAGCAAGTCTGCAAAACTCTAATCATCGGGAAATGGATTAAAACCAACAGATGGAGATTAAAAGAGAGAACTACCATTCTTTGAGATTCTTGGATAAATTACAAAATTCAATTTAGAAGGACTCATGGGCCAATTGTCAAAATCCTAATGGGTACTGGACAATCATCCTTGTGTTAGTGAAGCCTTCACCTGGCCTCTAGGAGACAGAGTGAATCATATATGTCCAAATGGAGTTGCCCAGTTCACAGGCAAATACATTGGTCTGCATTTAGATACCTAAATAGGAACAAGTGATGTGAGTCTCTGTAGAAGGCTTTTGTTACTGCCCAGGTCTGCATGCAATACACAAGAAAGAGTTGTGTCTAGTAACAGGAAATGATGGATTTCAGGAGAAAAAAACATGCATTTCTTTGGAAGATGCTCACATTCTACAGAAAGGTTAGTCTAAACATCTGAGTTAATGTGCTGTAAACTGTTAAACTATTTCCTAAACAAAGGCAGTGCATAAATGGCACACTGATTGTTTTTGGTTGGTGCATTGTGTGTTTTGGGTTACAGCTTGTTTGTAACTGAAAGCAAACAGTCGCGATGTGATGGATTTGCCTATGTGTGAAATGGATCTTCAGCAAGGGAATCACAAAACGTTTACACTTCTAGACATGAGCACTCCCAGCACAGCACATTCTGCCTTTCCAATTTCATCCAACTGTGATGGAGGGAAGGAAAAATTCCATAACATCAATGTGCACTTAATTGTCAGAGGGAAATAAAATTACAAAGTTTAGTAATACCATAAAAATCTGTGCTGTTATGCAAGAACCTAAAATTACATGCTCTCTAAAGGAAAATCATTATACTACAGGGACTCACAAAAGCTTTCCAAACAGAGCTGCATAATCTCACAGTTAAGAGCAGTTACTTCAGGTTAAAAGAGACTAAAAACAAAACAAAATGAAAAGCAATTGTCAGACTGTAGGAGTGGGGAGATTCAAGATGATTTGGGGTCATTCAGCTATTTTGAGCCTGTGGTGTTAGGGGTCCGAATTTGGTAATCTCTTTTATAAGAATAAATTTAAATTGTGTCCTTATGGTGATTGCCAGAGGGAGGGAGAGACAGGGGCAGGTAGAAGAGGGTAAAATAGGAATCAATGGTGATGGAAGGAGACTTGACTTGGGGTGGTAAACACACAATACAATATACAGATGATGTGTTATAGAATTGTATACCTGAAATCTATCTAATTTTATTAACCAATGTCACCCCAATAAATTCAATAAAAATAAATAAATAATAAAAATAAATTGTGTCCTATTATTTGATCCAAAGTCCAGTTAGTAAATTCTCTTACATTTTTGTATGTAGTTCAGTCTTCTGTTTAAATAAAGCAATTAGTTTCCCTTAGAGGTGGCCATAATTTAGGAAAAACAAGACAAAACAAAACAAAACAGAAACACCATGGATAATTACCTCATATAATTTGGATGATTTTCCCAAAGCTAGGAGACTTGCGTCTTCTCCATGCCGAAGGGAGATGGGGGGCAGGGCACTGGTCTTTGTGAACTGGTCCTCGGATTGAGAATCTGGGCTTTGTTTTGTTCTATACAGGGGTAACTAAAGCAAGATGGTGACTTATTCCGGTTGTCTGCTTTTAGGGAAAAGTAAATGGGGTTTGAAGGCACTGCTTTGAGATTTTCTTCTCCCAGCACTCGCCTGCCTAGGGAGATTCTGTAGGTTGGGTTCCCAGGAGATGGCCTGAGAGAAGCTGCACAGCGAGCTTAGATGTACAGCAGACAGAGGTCCTGGCACCACTGCTCTGGATCATTACCTGGAGTTCTTTGAGAACAGGTCCAATTTGGGCAAAGTTCCTCAATCAGTGCAAAAATACTACCTCTCTCTCCAGCCCAATGCTCTGCTGAGTCTTTGAACTTCTCCTTTGCTCTCATTCCAGTGGAAAGGGAAGGACTTTGGACTCAGACTGCCCTGAGTTGTAGGAGTGACTCTACTTCCTAGCTGTGTGATCCCTGTAGAGTTTTTGAACATATCGAACCTCAGTTTTTCTCTCTGTACATTGAGGGTAATAATACCTGCTCTATAATTTTTATTAGAATTATGAAAAAAGTACGTGCTCCCTTCTTTCCTCTTTGGCAGCAGATTTGAGTACATGGGCAATGAAAATTACTAGGAGAATGAGACCCAGTTCTGGCAAAAGTGAGTAGAAAGAAGAGAATATTGAAGGTCAGCAGCTGTGATACTTCAGGTTAGGCTGATGTGGCATCACAAGCAGACTTGCCAGATTTTGTATAAGCATATACCATGTAACATTTGGATCATACTTATATTTTTAAAAATGTTCCTACCAGAAATTCTAATTTATAATAGCATAATCAATAAAATATATTAAACAAAGAAATACTAATTTAATTTTATGCCTTTTATTGTATCTGGCAACACTAATCACAAAATGTCATGAATATGACCACATGAATGTGACCACAAAGGATATGTATTAACATGAAGGTCACCAGGCAAAGCTAGTGCACACAGAGAAAGTGTTGACTGATTATTATTGAGATAGAAAGGTACTAGGTGGGGAGGTACTTGTTGGGATTCTTGTAAGAATCAAGTTTAATGGATCATTATATGTTAGTACTTAGCCAATCGAATAATCAGGAATTGCTGGCAGATCATAATTACCATATTGTGTTTGATCAGGAATTAATTTGAAGTAAGAGATTATTGTTGTTGACTAGTTGTTTCCAGTTACAGGGTATATGTTTATTGTCTTGAACTGGCTGTTTACACTCAGGCAGAGAGAACCCACCGTATTCAGTGGTTACTCTCCTCTCAGGATATAAAACATGAGAAGAATAAGCTGCTCACCCCTATGACATCACTGGGTATCACTGGAGATGAGGGACCCCCAAGAGGACAGGTACTGAGGTCCTCAGGATGCTCTGGGATAGACGTGGGGTGAACTGGTGACACCTGCCTTAACCTCTCTGCTGCAGAGAGTGGGACTTGGGTCTTTTTTCCCCTGTATTTAAATTTAAGCACAGTAGGAATGCCAGCCCAGTTCACCCAGGAAAAAATGACTTGGAGAATTGTGCACTGTTGTAGTTCTGTTGGCACGTCTCCCGTCTGAGACGGTGCCCTCATTAGACACGAGTGCCGGTGTGAAGGGAAGCCGGGGCGTCTCTGGGACATTGCGCTGCCACCTGCGGTACACGAGTGCACACATCTTTCCTAATGTGTGTGAGCCATGAAAATTTCATTCTCTCCTTTCTCACGGATGTAAAATAGTATCTCATTATTCTCATTTGCATTTCTCTGCTTGCTAGTGAGTTTGACAGCTTCTTCTTACACCTATTAGTCATTTTGTTCTTTTCTTATCTATTAAAGCTTTTGTTCACATTTCTACTGGGGTTTATGATTTTACAGATATTGTCTTCCAGGTTTTGAATATGACACTTATCCTCTCCATGCTTTCATATTTCTCTGTCTTATTTGTACCAATTTTGTCCAATGAATAGAAGTTCTTAATATTTGTGTAACAGCCATTAATATCTCTGTATTGTATATGCTTTTGATATTTTGTTAAATGCATTTTACTCTATTCCAAGGTTATCGTATTTATTTTTCAATATTTTTGTTACCTTCTTAGATTCCCCCACTCCACATTTGGAACTTTCAGTTTTATTTATTTTTTTTCTAGCTTTCTTTGAGATGTAATTGAAATGAGACATCATGTAGTTTTAAGATGTACAATGCAATGGTTTGATATACATACATATTGCAAAATGAGCCACAATAAAGTTAGTTAAACACATCCACCACCTCCCTCACTTAATTACTGTTGTGTGTGTTCCTGTGTGCGTTCTGTGGTGAGAACTTTCAGCATCTCACATTTTAATTTATCTCCGCTCCACTTTTACATGCAACTTAAATTAACGGACATGGTTTTTCTCTCTATTGTAAGTGAATTTTCATTACATCATTTCTCAAAACAATGTTTTTTTCAATTTTAATATTTTTCAAAGATGCTATTTCTGAACTTCTGATTTTAATCCATTGGTCTATTTGTTTCTTTCTGGGTCAATATCAAATTGTTTTTAAATACTATGGCCTGATAGTAAGTCTTAATTAATAACTGGTAGAGTTAGTGGCCTATTTTTATTTTAATTTTATATAGTTAAAATAGCTATTCATAGGACATTATTCCTTCATAAGCACTTTTAAGATGAGTTTTACAAGTCCCTCAAAAATTCTACAAAACATTTTTAATGGAGTTGCTTTGTATTTGTAGCTTAATTTGGAGGTTTTTTCTACTTTTTTGGAAAAACTTGGAATTCTTTCATAGAAATTTGGTGGAGTTCACCTGCAAAACCAGTTGGACTGAAAGTTTTATACAAGATGGTCTTTAATTACTATTTCATTAAAGTTTATTACCTGTCAAAGTTTTTCATTTTTTTCCCTAATTCTGATTTTTTTCTAGAAATTCAACTATTTTAATTAGTTTATTTCTTAACTAGTTTATTAATTGTTTACATCTGTTTTTACCTATTTTTGTCTTTAGCAATGTTGCCCTTTTCAATACATTATTTTAAAGTTTACACCTCTTTTTTCTTGAATTATACCAGCATCATGAACTCCTTGGAGGAGTATTATTTTAATATATTTCATGTTTCTAAATGTATATTTTATTTAAAATCTGTCATTACAGCCCTTCCTTTTGATTTCTTTATATTTCTCTTTTTTTCTAGTTTCCTGAGTTTTTTGACATGTTTCTGCAGTTGAGTCCTAAAACAGCATTGAATGTTCACTGTTAAGTTCTATTTTTTACAATATTCTATATAAATATAGGATTATCTACTAGCATGTTATTTTACTCCTAAACATATGGAATTTTTAAAGCTATTGTTGTTACTAATTTTTTGCATTCTGGTTATAGATTCTAGTGTGTATAATATTACTTTCTCTCTTTTCCTTTTGACCTCTTTCTTATTCTCTCTCTCTCCTTTCTTCCCCCTCTCCAGTTCTGCCTTCATTATTTATTTTTGTAAATTTATTTATTTTTATTGTTTTTCTATTACAATTGTTCCCACTTTTATATTTATTTATTTTAAGAGTTTATTCTGGTTTTCTTTTTTTTTTTTTAACACACATACAGTAACTTTTCTAAATGTTGTATCTGTACTCAAGCACTAAATATATTATATTGTTTGATAGATTTAGAGCTCTGAATAATCCCCTAGGTTAATTGGGTACATATATTTTATTGTTCAAATTTTCCACATTTCCATTTATTTTGTCTTCTGTATTTATCCATTTTTGAAGGAGTGTGATAAAATCTTCAACAACAGTTAATAGTTTACTATTTCTCTTTTTACTTTTGCTGATTTTGACTTTGTGTATTTTACTTTATCTTCATAGTGATAGCTGACTATGATGACTTTTTTTTGTACAATTGTATTTTATAATGAATAGGATGATTCCATTTGATCTCTTGTGATTTTTTGGTCTCAAAATATATTTTGCTAGAGACTAAGATTACTTCTCCAGATTTCTTTTAGTTAATCCTTTCATGACATGTTTCTTTTCAATCTTTTATTTTCAATTTTAT